>JANEHU010000407.1:0-105091 GCA_027563435.1 Nasonovia ribisnigri
AATTGCAATTTTTAACTTCATATTATGAAATTTAATATTTTAATAGAATTTGGATGTATAAAAATTAAATTTCGAACGGGTAATAATTATTTTAAGTTAGATAAGATAAGTGGAGAGATGAGCTAACATATTTTCACAATGTACCGATGTGAAACTACTCAACTCATGTAAACTGTAAATATAATAATTAATAACTAGGTATAATTAACTTTTCATTAAAAATACGATTTCTATGCATTGAAATGTTCAGAAAAATGTTCTAAATTTCCATATCATACTAAAGTATATGCAGTCATTTAATAGGTACAAACTTAATAAATAGTAAAAAAAAATATTTTTACTTGAAATTATGTAAAAAAGGGCGGGTAAGTGTATGTCGCTCTGCTGTACAGTAGGTTACAAGAGAGTCACTGTAATGGATTGTGTTAGATTTTAATCCAATGATATAATATCATTGAATAAGAAAAACGATTCTGAGCGAAGACGGTCGGTCAGTCTATAATATCTTACTAAGTCTAAATGTATTTGATGATATTATTGTGAATAAACTAATTAATTTTAGTATTATAGGCATTAGTATTTATCATTTTTCTCAAAAAAATTATATTTTAAAATGCCATTGCGTGTATATAAAATATAACAATATATTCTAAAAGTTTCATATACCAACAAATAATATTTTAAATTATATCAAAATAACTAAAATCATTATTCTTGGTTTAAATATGAAATTTTGTCTAAATTTGAAATTAAAATGTCTGTAAAAATAAATGTGTTGATATATTTTTTAGATTTTTTGGTTACAGTATGATTTATTTATGAGAATTTTTGTTTTAAATTTTCAACACTTAGTTATAAAAACTGAACATTTTATAATTTTTTAATTACAATGATTTATAATTTCGAGATTTTGACAAATTTTGTCAAAATTCGAACTTTAAATGCTTATAAAAAAAATCGTGCCTATGTATTTTTAAAATTTTTCAACTGATATTGTAACAATATATAAAAAAGCTTGTATTAAATTTTCAGACTTTTTGGCCCACCAAATAAAATTTTATTGACAATTATAAAAAAAAAAACTAAAAATGTCTGTAAACAGCTCAAAACAAATCAAAATATTTTCAAAATTGAATGGTGTATAGAAAATGAGAATATAAACATTTAGTGAAATTTTCATGCATCTACAATTATTCGTTTTTGAATTACAACCAAATAAGAAAACGCTACATGAGAAATCGAGTGAATATCCTATGTTGTAAAATTATGAACTTAAAACACTCATAAAAAATTATTTTTAATTGCTTTTAGATATTTTATTTTTGATAAAAGTAGAAAACTTACGTTAAATCTTGTGTTAAAATTTAAAACCTTAGATTTAAAAAGAAAAATTTTTATGAATTTCTAACTCCAAATAATTTGCAAATTTTCGTCATTTTTACGTAATTTGTCAAAATTTCAACTTTAAATGCTTAAAAAAAAAAATTGTGACTACAGATTTTTAATATTTTTCATGTGCCTTTGAAACAATATATTAGAGCATTCTATTAAATTTTCAAGAATTTTTAACGAATAAATAAAATGTTATTGATTTTTAAAAAAAAAAAACCAAAAAGATTGGAAATTTAAAATGTCTGTGAACAGCTCAAAATAAGTCAAAATATTTTGAAAACGGTATGGTATATAGAAACTGCTTATATAAACATTCAGTAAAAATTTCATGTATTTACCGTCATTTTTTTTAGACTTACAACAAAAACCAAAATCGATTTTATCGAAAATCAATGTTGCGTAAAAATTCCCGTTTTTCCTTAATTTTCCATTTATTTTTCACGGTACTTTTGAAAACTACTGAAAATGTTTACTTTTGACCCCCCAAAGTACCAACTAGATTCACTTTCCTATCAGAAAAGGTACTATTGAAGAAAATCTAAGCACTTTTACTGTCCCAAAAACGTGATGACAGGCACAAAAAAAAAAATAAAAAATAAAAAAAAAAACAAAAAAAAACACACATCATTGTAAAACTAATACATTCATCGTCTGCCTGTGAATCTAAAATACTATAAAAATATAGGATTCAGTTTTCAAGTACGATTTTATGTCGGGCATTATGCTGCGGGGATGTAATGTTTCGGACTCCTCAAAGATCACGGTGATAAAGAAATGAGTTCTTTGTGGTAGTTAGTGGAGGTTGGTAGATACTAGAGGTGAGGAGAGCAATATTTATCAAAATAATGAAGTTGATTGATTAATTCTCAGCGAAAGAGTTGGACAAATAATACGATATTTTGTATTTATAAATTTGTATTATCACGACGATTTTGAGAGAAACTGTAACTACAGTACACCATATCAATTAACAACTGCATCGTGTAAAAGTTGTTTGGTGGTTTAGTGATTAGGAGTAAACCTTGCAATAATTGGATGAGGATTTTTACTAGAGATAAATTATAGTGAAGGCTAAAAAAACAAAATTTTCATATTTCACGGATGAATATGTAGATATCATATAAAATATGAAAAATTGCTCAATTTGGACGTTTAAGTTTTTTTTTTTAGAGGGGTGATTTTTTTGTTGGCATTGATGAGCACTTTAGGAGCCAAATCTTATCAAGCAGTTTATATATAATATAAAAACCGTCAAGTAAAAATAACCAAAGAAGAAAAAGTACATACCTACTGTAAATACAATATACATGTATATTGTATATTGAATATAGATAGGTTACTAAAATTATCTATAATATTGATAAATTAATCAAGTGTAAAAAAAATATTCCACAGTTAAGTACAAACAATGTAAAATTGTACAACTACTGTAAAACTATTTTATATATAAAGTATTATAAACTAAAAATGTCAAAATATGTAATTAATATCAATTTTATTATTTAAAAATGGGAATTTTTAAAACTTATTGAATGGTTTGCATCAACTAATTAGTAATATTTAATTCCAACATGCTCCCACGTTTGTAATTTATAACATTTTATATCTGATACATTATGTTATTATGATTTTTAAACGTATATTAAAAATTTGTTATTTCAATAAAATTGATCAATAATAATTAGGTAAATATCTATAAATATACGTCATTGAAACTAAACACAATTTATACTTTATGACGAAATACATTGGTTAGTAAAAAAATTATTTAAATTTTTACTGAGTTTTCAGTTTTTTTAAATGGATATTATAATACTTTAATTTATCTTAACGATGTAGATCTATTATTGCAAATTGTAACGACTAATAAGCAATATAATTTAAAACCACATGGAATCCTATTAAACTTTACTTTTCCTTTAGATTTATTACATTGCATTTTGAATTAAAATGCATATTTTGTCATTAAACTAAATCCCGGTGTCTACAAATAATCGCATTTATTATTGACGGAAGAATTTATCCCTTATTTTACAATTAATATGGACGACGGACGTTCTATCCTTATAAATAATTACACAACTTCTTTTTGATTTTTTCAACTTTTTTAATTTAAATTTTTCTTAAATATTTAATTTTTATTTCCACTGTTTACTCCACAAAGTAGAACAAAACACCGATTCGTATAATAAATAACTGTTTCTGCTTTATACATGACAAGTCGTCCTGATTTATTTAAAATTGTTGTTCTACTTTTATTAGACGTTTGAATAACACAATAATGCATGAACACTTGATAACTGATAGTTTGAAGAAATTTTATATTTTTATATCTGAGGTACGTATATATTATTACAGTTAATTGATATATCAAATAAAAATTGCTTTCGTGAAAAAAATTATTATTAAGTTTTTAAAATAATTATGTGTTCTACCTTCATGTAATACTAATTTTAAAATGCTGATATAAAACAACTTATTGAGTATTAAACGACAAACATTAAAATATAATAGGAAAATCAATTCTGTTCATTACACACGACGAAATATATATGATACTGATATAGGTATAATTCAGATCACAAGCCGTATTGTTGGTAGCTGTATAGTATCTATATAGGTACCTACAGGCTACATGAGTACCTTTATAATGTATATAGATTATATTTTGAAAATAATGGTTAATAAATATTAATATACGTGATACGATATTTATTATTACATTATTACAGAAGCTCTCAATTATTTTCATAAATTATACATTTCTGACGTCTACAATATAATTATCATATATTTATTAGGTATGTATATTGCATAAACCTATAACTACATTATATTATACTTAAATGCAACAAAATATAAATTCTATAATAGGTATAGGTAAAGAATATAGATACGTGCTTATAAGTTATAATATAATGACCCAATTTCACATAGGTAACATAATAGTGAATAATTTTTAACTTTTCTTAACACCAATTCGATGACAAAAAGGAATTTTCCAAGTTAAATTTATTTAAGTAAACTAAATAATATTATATAGGTAGTGGAAGAGATAACAAGGACGATTTTTAAGAGTTCAACAATACTGTGTTGTAGTACTTATTACAATTTACAGTATAAAGTGTTTTTATAGCGTAACACAACCTAATATGTCATAAACCTATATAAATAACATATGGACGTTGCAGAACACTTAAGCATAGGTAACTAATACCTATAGTTTATGTAATAAACAGATGTTTAGTGTATTTTAAATGAAAATTATTGCTTTATATTTCTTTAAAAAATTAAGTATTAGTTATTCTTTTGGATTTAAAACGTGCATTCGTTTTTAAATTGTTGATACAAAGTAACCATGCCTGTTTTTTATAGAAATTTTATTCTGTCAAAAAACTTAAAAATTGAATACAAGGTTTCTCATAAGTTTCTCTAACTTTTTCAAAAAAAAAAAAATGTCTACTGGAAAATCAAATTTAATTCTTATGAGCGTTTGAAGTACTAATTTTTCCAAGATTGGATATTCACTCGATTTCTCATACAACGATTTTCTTATTTTGTTGTTAATCAAAAACGAATTACTGTAGATACTTTAAATTTATATAATATGTTTATTTTATCAAAGACGGAAGTTGTTCATGCCACAATTAAAAATGTCAGAAAAACATAGTCACAATTTTATATATATATATATTTTAGGGATACAACTTCTTTATTTCTGACCGTTTTCTCATGAACTATTTTAGATTATAGTTGCCATAGAAACCAAAAAATGACAAAGATGAAATTAATGTTATAAGTTATAAGTTTATAATGTTAAGTATTCACGTTACCCTGTTACAGAACTTAAGTGACCCTATAGGAACCAATGATAAATATAATTAGGTTACCGTAGCAACCTAGTAGGTAGATACATTTTTTTAATCATAACTTTAAAAACATACCGATATATAATTCAAGGGAAGAAGATATAAGTGAAAAAATTATCAAGTAACACGTCACACTTGTCTACGTTGATTCCAAATAATTTGGTTGTTTTTATAAGTGTTTAAAGTTAACATTTTGACAAAATGTTTAAAAATCACGAAAATTGTCATTTTAACTATCTATGTAGGTACAACCTAACAGTTTAATACAAAATTCCTTATAAGTTGTTCTGATTGGAATGAAAAAAAAAGGTTAAAGGTGTATTAAATATTATATTGTTATAATTTTTTATATATATTTTATCAGTTCAAATAACGTTTTTTTTTAAAAAAAAAATAGGAGATTGGAGACTCCACCATTAATGTTACGTGAAAGTACTTATTAAAACTACCTCTGGTACGGTGTATTAGTGACAGATTAATAGGTACCAAACGGGCGAATGCAAGAGGAATTTGATGTTAATGATATTACATAAGACGTTAGATGCCTAGTTATACCGAGTACCACATTATACTTATATTGAAATAAATGTTAATACAATATAATATTTTTTACTTTACCGATGACCTGGTATAGTAATACACGAAGCAAACGATGAAACGAGATTGGTTCGGCACACATAATGTAATAGGCCGGAGGCTTTTTATTATACATTTTGTAAAGTAATCAAAAATAGTTATACCTATATCCTATATGGCGGGACTCCGAGATAATACGGAACAAATGTAAGATGACACACACATCTAGGATATATGCTATGTGTGTATAATAATAATAAAATATAAATACTGTATTTAATGGTGCGAAACGGTATACAAGTGGTCAAATAAAATATATAACAATTTACAATTGTTTCTGAAAATATAAAATCAGGCTAGACATATATATTATATATTAAAACAATCCCGATGCGGTATTTTGTATTAGGTACACAATAATAAATTAATGGTATAAATTAATTTTTCAATTTTATGTTATGTACCTGAATTTTTACATTAAACATTATACGCGATGGCGTGATACGTGCACGATACACCAATTTTATAACTAAGCTAACCTACACAATTTTAGGTGAACATGACAATTATTGTTATGAGACCTGTTGTACACACAATGTTAATTTTCGATATTTATTTTTTGCAGAGAAAATTCAGATAAAAAAAATTACTCACGAATAACTCGTACTTGTATGTATATTATTATAGAGTATAAAGCAAAAAATGTCTATTTCAATTTTAAAATAAACTAGTATTCTCAAAACAAATTATAAGATAATTACAAATAATGCATACAATTATATATCTTTGACTTACGCATGGTAGCGGACGTATCTAGATATTAACATCAGAATATCTAAACTTTTGACTCGGATAAACACTAGTTTTTTAATTTACACAGTTTACAGATCTCTTAACAACGAAACAGAATTATTCTTAAATTAATTAAAAAACATCATACTAAAAAAAGCTAAAACGACAAATGCTGACTATAAAATATTAATTGGCGATATAAATTTAGATATAGGTACTACGTACTAATAAAATAGAATTAATGACAACACCAATATAATAACGTTGAGTTTACTTAGTATTGGTAGAATCAATAATCTTCTATGGCAATAGGCTGGGGAGGTGCTTCGATAATGCTAATCTCAGTTAGAAATATCATATTTCAAATATGTCAAAATCAAATCATTAGAATACTCTTCAATAAAGAACAAATGTACTCAACAACAAATTTATTCAAGAACTAAACGTGCTACCAATTAAACAAATGTATCTAAAAATCACTGCTATATATTTAAAAACCACAATTCATTACTATCAATATAATCGTTAGATTGCAACTTTCCCTTCCAACTTCGTCGATAAGACGCTTCAGTAGTTTTATAGAATTATATTGATATAGAATTAAATATAATAAATAGTAGGCAATCCATTGATTATAAATACTATAATACTATAATAGTGTGGCTCAGCGCGGCGTAGTGGCCGAAATTAATCACATGATTGAGAGTAAGCAACGGCCACTGCTACTGGTACCCGGATGGGTGACCACCCGGGTCCAAAGTGGCAAAAACCTTGCCACGCATACCCGTGTTGCCAATCAACCGCACCAACCATACCAATCATAACCCCTAGCTAATGGCCATAGTTGCCGAGCTCTGGAGCAATAAAAAAAAAAACTATAATAGTATTTATAGTAATGTAGAATAATAAAAACTAATGTAAAAAATATAAACAAAAATAATTTATTTGTACATATAGGTAACTACTAACTATACTCTAAAATTGTAATTTTCATTCAATGGTAGGTCAATTTGATATTTCCAATATAGCAATACATAGAGCATATAATGTATAATATATAATTATAGTGTATTTTTTAAATAAAAATCTAATTATTTAAGTAACAGTAAATATTTATTTTCATCTAGACTCTAGAGTAAAACAATTTAACTATATTTAATTGGATTTCGATTTGTTTTGGTTTAAATTAAGCTCATTACTTTAAAAGTGAAGATGGAATAGTACGCATCTTTTTATAGCCTGCAGTAAATACGCCACCTTCAGACTCACCAGAGTGTACTCATGAATAATATTGATAATACTATTGAGCCATCGTGTTTCTAATATATATATATAGGTAGCTCAATAGTTATAATGTACATATGAACTACATATAGTAACGTTATACCTCTGAACATATATAGTAATAATAATAACAATAATAGTATGTACAACACGACACGTAACCTCGACCTTGGTACACTAGCGAAATCACGATGCGCGTCCGTCCGTCCGTCAGTGCGGATGCACACACGAATACGTACATATATATAACATTGTGCCATGTATGTATGCAGCGCACGCGAGCGACCGAGAAGAGCGTATCACGGTGGCGGGCAGGTGTTGAGCCGGCGGCGAACGAATTTTTTTTTTTTTCCAATGACGGGCGAGAGGATCGCCGCATAGGTATACAGCGCATACATAATAACGTTTCGTGTACTTATATACATATATATATGATACGCGTACAACACCGTCGGAAGGGGAGGCGTAGGAGAGCAGTGCGACGTTGCCGTTACATGCCGCCGCCGCCGCTGTCGGGATGCTGATGCCGCCGTCGAGCGAATGCATATTATTGTGAAAGCGGCCGTCGACGCGTCGCGGGGCTTATTATTGCACATCGAGCGAGAGTAGGGTCTTCCGGTTGCGGCGGGGACCGAGAGAGCGGCTTTTGTTGCCACACGGCGTTTTCGGCGGAGGGCGGAATTCCGGGCTAGGAGGCATAGGGTAGGTCAATAAAACGTTAGCCGTGCGGCGGAAGGGTGATGCAGGCCTACGTGGCACGTGCGTGCGTGTGCGGGACAAGGCCTACCCCGCGCACCGTTCATACCGGGACAACGGAACCGCGGGCGTCTAACCGGAACGGGCGTCGAATCCGGCAAGGGCGGAGCGCAAACAGCTGTTCGGGGGGTATGACTGAGTAGGGTTGCTGTACGTCGCGTGACGTTACGTCTTTGTGTCAGCGGCGGCCGTTCGCCGTTTCTCTCACTGCTCACTGCTGCAAGCGAACACTGAGCGCGAATAGTGCACCCTCGGACCGACAGCGACACCCTTTCCGTCCATGGGCGCAACGTAAAATGATAAACATAATAACAATAACACGTCGTCGATAAACGCACTTTTTGGTGGACGTTATGAAGACGCCACGACGGAATAGAAAATAGAAATAGAGGGTTCGGTTGCGTATTTAGGAATTTTTCATGGGGTGGGGGGTTCCAGCTAACTTTATACGAATATAACCCTACCAGTGGCGGTTATATTGGTCACGGGGGGGGGGGGGTCCAGACCCTCCCCTCATCGGCTCCATAAATATCTATAAGTATCTAATAGGTACACATATTAATATACTCTGTAGCGGAGCCCCCCACTTTAATGTGTTGGGAAAATTAGCTGGAATCCCACCCCATGAAAAATTCCTAAATACGCCACTGAACCCCTCTATTTCTATCAAACGATCATTGTACCTATAATAACTCAAGTTATTCGAATTATACGCGTAACAACCAAAATACTCAAAATAACTAATCGCCACTCGAATACTCACTTCAACATACGCCTGCGCTGTACACACAAAATAGAGAGTTATGGCAGAGAAACCCTCACTTAAAGACGTAACCTCCAGAATTACTGGCCAATAAAATATTGCTCGGTGATATTTTCAACACAAAACGCTCAAATTCTACGTCATATTTTGGAAAAATGAATATATTTATATTTTGATATGCATGTAGGTTATATAATATGTAAAATATTGTACCTCTAATAGTCTATTGGCCATTAGATATTTAAAAATTGAAATAAAGTAATATAAATACACATATACGCTAATTTATTATAAAAGTAACAAAACATCTGTAGACTGTGAGTAACTTCATTAAGTCGTATACAATCATACAAACGCATCTATTTTTTCGAAACACAAAAGTTAAACAAGTTTGTCTTACGTTTATCCCGTTACCCGTATTTCAAACTATTATTTTCAACCCGACGGTGAACGGTGAATGGTGATACACATCACTTTAAAATGATTTGATACGTTCTGGGAATAAAAGTTTTCTCGGACTGTGCTCCTCATGATAAAAATAAAAAATAAATATATTTTTATTCAGTTTCATGAATATTATAGTGGACAAACGTAGCGTATATAATATAAGAGAACATAAAATGTGGTTTATGAAATTGCATCACTTTTTATGAAATTAGTATCAAATAAAAGTTAGTTGTTAATTGCTAAATAGAAATAATGCTTAAGAGGACGCCGCACCCGCATGCGTGTTGTCTCCGTCTTACACACGTATGACATACCAAATTTCTGTTCGCTAGTTTCAATAAGGTGCTGTCAGTTTTTATATTAGAGTGAATTGACCTATTATCAAACTTTTAGGTAACAACATTTTATGTATTCTCTCGTTGGTTTTTTTATGATATTTTAATTTTTACGTGAGATATGGGTATGGAAAGTATTAATATTTTAAAATGCTCATAATTCACGTAAAAATTAAAATATCATAAAAAACCAACGAGAGAACACATAAAATGTTGTTACCTAAAAGTTTGATAATAGGTCAATTCACTCTAATATAAAAACTGACAGCACCTTATTGAAACTAGCGAACAGAAATTTGGTATGTCATACGTGTGTAAGACGGAGACAACACGCATGCGGGTGCGGCGTCCTCTTAAGCATTTATATAAATATCTAATAATTTTGTATAGTAAAATGTAGTACGAACTAACACATTCTCATTACAATATAAAAATATTGTTAATCAGAACTACAATGCAAAAAAAAAACACGGATACCAGCAAAATACAACTTATAAGTCTAAAGTTTCTCAAGGAAACATAAATATGCAAATTTTATTTTTTATCTATTACACACTAAAAGTTGAGTGAAATAAAGTATCTATATTTTTTACTACTACAATTTGATGGATTTAAATTATTCTAGAGCATTTCTAACCTTAGTGTTCAATATGCTTTTATTTGTATTGTTTTGAATATTTTTCAAATAGAAGTTCATTTAATTCAAAGACCTCACCTCGAGAATAATTTTTAAAAAATGTATGCCCTCGGGGTGCAGTCAGAAGAATGACAAATGGTTTAAATAAAAGGAAATCCTATGGTTAATTTGATAGGCCGCCTAATATTTACATTTTTAAAGAAAGTTTTTCATAAAATATATATTATCTAATATTGTTTGATATTATACATACATACATATACAGAACATAATATAAGCAGTCGGCAAATAATGTATACTTAAAAATATTACTTTCAAACATTTATAAGCTGTTTTTACTATAGTATAGCTACTATTCCCGAATGGATTTCTTTTATTGGAAAATAATTTACATCAATCGAAAAAAAAATGATTTTATGTGACTATAATATAAATACGAGAGCTCAGGTTTTTATTAGGTTAATTTAATATCAAAACGACTTTACCTTAATTATGGTTCATGTATATTTTATAATAATATATATTATAATGCTTGGCGGTTAAAGAGGCAGACGCGATTCGAGATTTATTTATTTTTACTCACTAAGTCAAATACAGAGTGAATCACCTATCATATAAATTGTAATATAGCCAGACTGAAGTTTTTCAAATTAAAAATCAACTATTATAATTTTGAATTTTCAGATCACTATAAACCCTGCCCCATCTTAAAATCCTCCTATGTTAAATAACTCAAAAATTAATAATTCGAATTTATTTTGATTAAAATTATACATAAACATTAAAAAAATTTATCTAAAAATAGGGGATTTTCATTTGAAAAAATAAGTTTGTAATGCTACAGGACACTCTTTATATAAGGTATAAAAAATCTAAATATTTCATAATATCGGCCTAAGTATACTTGAGAATTCCCAAAATCAGAATCAGAATAAATGTATTGTTAAAGGAAAAAATTGTGAATCACCCTATATACGAGTATATACGATAGCTAGTTTTATTCTTCTCGAGTTTAATTGCGACAAATGCTGGGTACAATGAAGACTGTTAATTTTTAAATAAATCACCCGCAGCTTTATACAATATTTACGTAACAACCCGTTTTTACCAAGATTTATTCGCGGCACGTCTATAAATCGGATTTCTCGGAAAATCCACAAATATTTTTCTCATTCTGTTGCCGTTAGTAATTTATGCGAAAACTTCACAAGGATTCAAAAAGAACCGTTATGGAATCAATAGCCATTGTTGGATACTTCGTTTGGAGGATTTTATTGTTTTCCCGAGCTTACCGCACGAAACGTCGTTGTCGATACGACCTGCAAATTATCTTTATGAAAAAAAAAAACACAATACTAAAATTTTACAGTGTTTTTTATGAAATTTCATGTAAATTCAAGGTCAAAAAAACTACAACGGTTATTAAAAATCAATCGAAACATTATTACATGCCATTGAAGTATTAATAATACATATACATATTATATATTCTGTTATTCTGTTTCAATGCTCATAAAATATACATTTTTTTTTTTGATTCCAAGCGAAGCGATGTATATGTGGGTTTTACATTGATAAATTTTTTGTGCCTGAAGGCAATTCTTATTGTAGAAAAAAGCTTAGATTTTCAACTTTAAGGGAGTTGTTTGATATTTGAGTATTAGAAAAAAAAATACATTAAGGTTTAGAGACTTGAAATAGCTATATATATAAAAGCATTGCTTACAGACTTAAAGAAAAATATTTCCGGTCTTTTTGTTCTGTTTATAGATAATTTAAAACTTTTGAATTTTTTATTCTCATTCGACTTGATAACATTTTTGTTTGTGACCTCAAAAGTTTGAAAATGTAATACAAGGTTCCTCACAACGATGTAAAAATATTTTTTTTTATAATTGACTGTACTCAAAAATGTATCATTGAATTGACACATCCATTACAGTGACCTACTCAATGACGAGGTAGATCTGACACTTACCTACTACGTAGGTATACAGCAATTGTCAGAAAGCGACTTCCTCAGTTTTTCTTTATTGCATAATATTGTAATCTTTATAACGTTATAACTTATAAGTATAACGTTCGATCAACCATGTTTCTAAAAATTGATAACATGAGTTTGGAGACTTTAGACACCTTCAAAATAATTTCAAAAACCTAATAAGTCATACGAGATTAAAACGCAATAATAAATCAAACTAGGTACAGAAAAACCAAGTCATCATCTCTTTTTTAAATTTCAACTAGACTCATAACACATTACACATTCGTCGAATTTGTTCAAATAATAATCGATGAGTATTTTTCGATAAGAGATTTATTTCTAACTTTCCAATGTACTGAGCATGTAACACGCCTTTACATATTATTATTGAGGTATAACGTATACGGATTTATGCGCAAATTGGCAACGTCTCACCAAAAGCAATGTGTCAATCAAAAATTATGTTTTGGTTCTGGTTCGCGTACGCTGTTGCCAACTATTCCGAAGATATATTATTACTATTATTACTGTACGCTGATAATAATTGACCGAATTTTTAAGGCCAAAAACCGTGTGGCACAGGCCCAAGTTCTCTTTCTCTATTTTATCGTTGATTTTTGCCGACATTGTCAAGAGATCCAGCAAGTGGACATTCCTGTTTTCTTGTCATTTTCAATTTTACATAAAAGTAGTAACCTACGTTAGGCTGTATATTTGTATATATCAAGAGGATAGTCAAAGGTCATAAAAATATCACTGCCATTATGTTACACTATGTTTTTGCAATTCATGCGGATTAAATCTATGAGTATAAAACTTTAAGACATCTATTTTTTTAAAAACACTATTATAGTTCAGGTGTCCAAAAGCTGATAAAATGTTAAATCTACTAAAGATATTAAATATATTTTTTTTTTGATACCTACTTAGTTTGTTATAAAATAAATGTTCTAAAAAAGTGATGATTTAGAATATAAAAAAATTTAAACAATTCATAAAGAAAATAAATTAAATAAAAAAAAATTCAACAGCAAACATCATTAATTGCAAATATAATTTATAATTCTTATGTTTTAGTAAAGTAGTATGATAAAAATCATAATATAATTAAATGAGACAAACATGTGCAATAGAATGTGTGTACTTATAGAAAACTAGATTAACTATACCTTATATTTTATTGGTAATTCATATTAATCTACACGTATTCAAAATATGGATTATAACTTATAAGTTTCTCTATGTCATTCACAAGTCAGTCATTACAATCTGATAAGATAAATAATAAATAGTAAGTATTAATTGTTTTGGATTATTAATTATTAACAGTATTAACACAAGTTTACGTGGTAATAAGGTATTACACATAAATAATTTATGATAACATTAAATAATTGCTTTAAATGTCCTCATTGTTGATTATAACAGATATTTTAAAACCTAAGTATAAAATAAAAATAAATGAAAATTAAATTAAGTGTTAATATTGTATTATATAATCTATGTTTACTGTTGGTTGAAAAATAATCAAATTGATTTTGGTAGTATATAAATAATAAATAAATTATAAAAATAAGCTAAGACTAATGGAAAACCACCAGATGCAATGTTGACCCCTAGTACCTGAACTCCATTAAATTCAATAGAAGTATAGGGTACAACTAACCAATTGACAGATTTTAAAACTAAAAAAATTATACATATAATATTAAGCTAATATAAAATGTCAGTAATAATATGTCTACAGTACCTACTGAGTAACTATTAAAAAAGTGAAGAGAGAAAGTTATGTGCATAATTTAATGCACTAACCAATATAATATACAGACGGAAATTTATTGGTTACAAGTTGACAACCAGGTTAAAATCAAAAGAACTTTTACAATAATTAATAATTATTGATTACTTAAATTATGAGTTTATTATATGGTTTAAAATAAATTGCCCTAAATGAGAAATGATGGATTCCAATTTCAAAATGTTATGTTAATGATTATTAATAATTATTTTCTCATTTGAATAATGTTAAGCTTTGATTTAACCAAGTGAAATAATTGTTATTTTTGATAACCTGAGGTCCCATCAGGGCTTAGCAAACCTAAATCTTAACACTCTATAAAGAGAATAATGTTAACTCTTTTAAAGAATAAGTATTTTTGTTTGTTTAAGTTACAATTCATAATTAAGTTGATGATAATAGGTAATCTCTAATATCAAAACTGACAGCACCCTATTGAAACTAGCGAATGAACATTTGCTATGCTGTTTGTGTGTAAGACTGATACAACACGGATGGGTAAAACGTCCTCTTAAGGAAACATAAAACATATCCATCTATATCAATAACACTATAACTACAATATACACTATTACATATTTTATCTTTTAAAATTGTTTTTAATTTTTATGCTTAATTTTTATGCTTACTAAAAAATACAAATTTATTTTTATTTCCATAATTGTTACTTATTATATTTTATTCTAATTAAACTATTAATATAATATGGTTACGAACAAATAGAAAATTCAGTGCAAAAAATAATCACTGGACTATCTAAATTTTATAATTCAATAATTTGGAATTGATTTAAAACACTCTTTGACTTCAATATTATATTAAAACCAAATTGAATACAAATCACGTGATGTTGATCATTACATATCTAAAATTGTAGTAATAATATATTTGTAATTCAAATCAAATCTAATACCTCCTAACACATTTATATAAAAATAACCAGATAACTACAATAAATAATATATATAATAATACAAGTAATAATTTGAAGAATACATTACTTACAAATTATTTGAAAATTTAAAATATTTAGTAAGTAATTAAGCACTAAGTTATGTATAACCATTGATTATAGAATAGTACAACTCTATTCTATAATAAATGGTATAACCTATGAATTTAAATGAGTTCATTATATTGAATACAATAGAAGTATATAAATTTAAAGCAGTAAAAGAATGACAAATTAAATAACTCTATCTTACGCACATTTTATCCTGTTACCAAATCTTGATATAGTGCAATTATTTTTCATTCATAAATTATATTTTATTATTTTCATTTAAAATCTCATTATATAAATGACATTGAAAAACATCATCTGTAGTTTCAGATGGATAGTTATTTATAATAAAATGACAGGTCTCTTCTAACTAGTCCCAAAATAAAATAATAGTAGTATGAAAATAAAATATTCATAGGAGTATTAATTTTCTATTATTTAACTAGTAGATATCAGCAAGAAGACTGATTCATTATCTTACCATGATAGAGTTGCGAAAGTAGCTAATCCCAAATCTCCTAATGTGTGGTACTATGTTTTTGTGCTGAAAAATTATAAACCATATATTATGTATATAGTAAATACTATGTGTATTTTAATTTATTAATTAATTACTAGAAATTTCAAAAACTTACATTTACTGAGATGTAAAGATTTTTATCCTTGAGCAACAAAACTGATAAATCCCACAAAGGCCTTGTTTTACTACCATTAAACACCCATACTTGGCCAAAATGTAGCGGACAAGTGTCACCATTGAGGACTTTCTAAGTATAATAAACAACAATAATATGGTATTATTTATCACTATAACAAATCTTGAATTAATTAATTAATTAGTTATTCATTATTCGATATTTTGAGCTAGATTTAATAAAGATTTAAGCTAAAATATATATATTAAAAGATATGATATAAAATATTATTCAAAAAATTATTTGAAGTTTAAAAGCTAACCAGTAGACAGTGTATTAAAAAGAAATTTAACAACAGTATTTTCTGTTAGATCTATGTTTATTAAATACTTGGTTTAAGGTTCAAAATATTTTGAACATCAAATATTAACCAACAATATTGAGGCAGAATATAATGCATAAATAATAAAAGGTAGAATCATAGTTAGTGTTTTGAATTCACGCAACCAATTGGTAATTTTTTTAGTAACATGGTATACATGTGGAATATTGTGGACATCATGAAAATATAATTTAATACTTGGTAAACCTTCAATAGTTTAAAAAAATTAGTTAAAAATTAAAAATAGTACTTTTTAGTCATGACTACCGACGATTTGCAAGTATTACAATTCAGTTCTAACTACATATATTTATATGTTATTATGTAAGTTTTTCTATAGAAATGGTATTTCCATTTTTGTTATATCCCTGGTTATATCCCATTTCTATGGAGACTCACATAATAAATACAATATGTGTATACCTCAAATAACATTTTTTTTAAATGTATAAATAGAAAAAAAAAAATTACAATAATCAATCAGTTGATTTACCAAAGATAACATTTTAAATAAATAATTCAACTTGGTCTCCAATTGATTTTCTAAACTTGGCTAAAGATCAAACTATTAACATTCTGATTAAGAACGATCAACGTAATAGGTAGAGGGCTGGAATAATAAACAAAAAAAAGTGGGTTGCTCCCCAACCTCACACAAGTCTTAGATTAGTTATAAGTGACTAAAAAATAGAAAATACTTGGTCCATCAAAATGTGTTTAATTATTATTAGTGTAATTATTTTGTATAAAATAGTAAAACTAACTAGGTTAATTTCAATCTTAGAATTTACAATGCAATTTTTTTTTAATTATTTATTTGACATGTTAATATTTACATAATATATAATATATGTGACATAGTTATTAAGATATTTAATAATAAGGAAGTTAATTTATTGTGTGGTATATATTGCTTGAAATATGTTTAATTTATTTGAATTAAGCTTTTAGTTAGGGTTTAACTTCAATACTTAATAATTAAATCAGATATACTATTTTACATTGATAAAAAAAATTAAAAAAATGTTATACAGCCAAAATCTGAAGTAAAGTAAGATTAGTTTTACTCTTTTTTATTTTTATCTCTACTTTATTTCACTAGATTACCAACTAATGTACTTAACTAATATTTGTATGTCATTTGAATTTTTTTTTAATAAATTGTTACTTTGTGAAGTTATTATTTATTTTTCTATAAACTCAGATTGTTTCAATAGAAAAAATTATATTATGTATACCTTTTGATATTGTTTAATTAAATATTAACAATATTAAATTACCTTTACAACTTTGGCTTGTTTTTTTGCACCAATATCCAGTGTTTTGTAGAGAGAGAATTGCTATAAAAAAAAAAAATTAATTGTTAAAATTGATGAAAAATGTACATATAAGTCATGCCTTAAGACACTTGACTGGAAAAATATTATTTTTTTTTAAAAATTCTAATTGCCCACTCTATACATGAAATAAAACTTACTTCTGGTTGCTTGAACATGTGAAACATTTTGTTGTTTAGACGGAGCACCAAAATTCTGTTTTTTTCATTCTCATACTCCATTCTATGGTAACATACTAACACAGATTCGTGATCTTCTAATGTTCTCTCTTAACAAAAAAATAACAACATAATATTATTACTTATTACTTACTAGTTATACCTAACAGTAATAAACAAATGTTATAAGGCACAATTAAAATGATATAATTACCTATCCCTTCGTCCTTCCAAACTTCTACAAGTGACCAGCCATAAAATTGGCAGAAAATTTGTGTGCCTATCTGAGAGCATACTTGTTCGGATGTTGTACTCGGAGTAACTGAAACTGTTTCATATGTACCATCAATACGATAAACTTTGATCTCTCTCTGAAACCATCGAATTCACATGATTACTACTTACTTATGGAACATCAGGGGCAGTAGAGTATTGTGTTTCAAGGCTTTCAACTATATCAAAGTTTATAATAGGTAGGTACGAACACCAATAATGTGCAAAAATTGTTGAACTTCAATAATACAGTGTTGTTGTTGTTATTAAATATTATTATGATAATAAATATTATCATGTTGATAACATTGTTTTTAAAAAAACAATTCATGGAAGATAAGATAATTATAAATAATATAAAATCGTTAACCGCATTTTTTTTAAATTTTGAATCGCAACTACGCGGTATCTAGCTATCAATATTTCATATCACCATTTGAATAGTATTCAATCTTACCGAAGTCGGAGGGAGGTCCAATTGGTCATCTGAATAGTCTTCATTTTCGAATTGTGTGTAAGGCATTGGCGTCGGCATCGTCTTGTCAGATTTATGAACTACTTGTTTAATCAATGACCAAATCCTGTACAATTTAAAAATATCCATACAGAAAATTGCTATCAATCATCATTACATTTAACGTTAAAAATCATTATGGTAAGGCCCATAGGGCACAGGGTAGCTTGACGATACGAACCGGCATATTTTAATTAAATCGTATATTTTTGGTGCCCAATATTACACGTATCAGGTCCTATCTATCGACATACCACATTTATTCTGTCATCTATGTTTATTGTGACATATTATTATTATTACTTATTTGTTAGTACCGATATACGTGATCTTATCTACCACTGGTAATATTACCCGTTAGGACAATATTAGGGCGAGGTATAACAATTTATTATTAAATACACAGAATAATCCACTTAACTGGTTAGTGATTACAAAGATCATTTGTTCAAAGTTTGAAATATACACGAAAACTTTAAAAACAAGCAACGAATTTTTACCAAAGAACACAGTTCAGTTAGTTAGATGATCACTCCGTACATCATACACTAGTATCTAACCTATAGGGTGTCACAAGCTGGATCGTGTCCTTGTTTACGCCCTGTGAATTGGTGAATTGTATACATGTATTCACTCGTATATCCACCTCGGCACCTCCAGACTAAACATTAAAACTGGCATAACTATATTTGAATACTTCATGGATACTTCCAAATATTCAAATTATAAAATATTTACATAAATCAGCTCTATAAATCCGAGCTATATCTCTACAGCTGCAGCAGCTGCTGACTATATTATCATGTTGAAACACGAAATCAACATCACGAGATACTCTCTACGGCTATATATATATAGTCATAAAGATACCCCCTATCGTGCTGCAGCGCATCACGTGAGAACCGAATATATATTTATATGTATATTCAACTACTTGTAGTATATATACAAACCACGAGGTGACTCATTTAAGTGTCTTAATATATTCATTATTTTTAAAGGTCTTTATTTTTTTTTACATAATCTGATGTTATGAGCATAATATTTTTTCGGAGTGTATCGATACATAATAATTGAATTCGAACGAATACCTAGTTATTAGTTAATTAGGGCAACGTTGTCGTAAGCGATCTTTTAAAAATATACGTACAAATAGTTTATACCAATTATTAAAGTAAACTTTTTTAAATATTAATTTATGAAAAAGCATGTTACATATAAAATCTTATTATTAAAAATAAAACAAAAAAATTTAGGTATTTAAGAAATGGTTGTTATATAATTTACTACTATATTGTCTATATTTAATAATTGTTTTCATTTGAATTAGAAAATTATCGATATAGTTGAATCATTTAATGGATACTTGTTATCATAGCTCTACACTATTTTTCTTGCAACCGCCTTTCAAGCAAATTGAAGCTCCACGTATAGAACATTTTTTGTAATATACTATAGACATTCAATATGCTAGGTATGGAATACAGTTTGTGACTCTATAAATGTGGCCCTTATATAAGTTATTAGCTATAAGTGGTTAGCACAACAATTAGTGAATTATAAAAATTATGGTAGATTGCTTACGATACCAGTTAAGTACTTGTACTTATTAATTATTATAAGCTATACGTATACAAGTATACTTCAAAATATACTACTTAGTATGATGAATTTGGCTAGTGAGGACGCCTTCTTTTTAAAATTATTATTGTTTTCGTTATTTTGGTTCATTGGTTTAAATATTATTATTATGTCTATAGTCTATTCCTGTTATTATACCTCTAATTTGATTATTATTATTAACTATAATATATATTTTACTATGGGATTGCTTGTTTTGTTTGAAAATAAATAACCGTTAGATATAACCAATTTATAGTATACACAATATAATATATATATATAGGTTATAACTATAATTGCCAGTAACTACTAGTTCAAAATTCGAGTTTCGTGTATGGAAGTATCCAAAAAATATTCTGCTTCAATAACGATATTAAATTGTAAAAATAATGTTTTCAAAGAGTTAAAAACTTTACAAAATTATAAGTGTAGACACTTAAATGGTTAGGTGATCACCTTGTATATATTTATACCAAACACGTGTTACCGACCAACTGTATAACGTAGTATATTGTATATAAAATTATGTGCGACGTGATACGACTCCATAAAATGGCGGCGTAAACATTTATTTGTCACGAGGTTGTTTATATTATTTTAATTTTTTTCCTGCACCTGATGCCGTCCCTATTCGGATATACCTATACTTATACATTAGTATTGTGTACACGAGTATAATATAAATTATAATACCTGGATACAAGTACCAAGTACGTCTTATTATACGTCTAAAAATCGCGTTTAGTAAGACACTAAGACATGGCCAAAAGACTTCAGTCTCAACAAAATAAAATATTTATATATTATAAACACTTTTACATAATAATAATATCATCTTCGAATTTATTATTGCGTTACGCGACATGCTACTGGTACAATATAATTTTGGTCTATCGTATATTTGTGTACCTATATAAATAGGTAATTATTGCCTATTAATATTATACAGAATCTATCTGCACTCCATATTATCCACGCGTTATAATATCTTCTTACAATATTTAAAATGTATATCGTTAAAATGTGTGTCGTAATAGGAATACATAAATAAGCAAACTTATTTTATACCTACTTATCTATTATTTTTTAATAATTTACATTTGAAATGATCGAAATTCCGAGAAGACTGTTATCTCGTAAGATATAGTAGTGTCACCACATTAACCTGACCAATTATCTTGGCAATGCGCCCACTGAGATTTGTAAATCCACAATTTTTTTTTTATTATGTCGATATTTTTAGGATTTCCCTTATTTGCATTTTCTTAACCCAAACTTTAATAAAATTATTTGATTTACCACATGATGTATAATAATTTTTATTTTGTTATAAATATATATATATTTACAATCTCTATACAACAGATATAATAGTTAATAAAATAATTTGATGCTATAGGTAGTCTTTATATAGATGCTTTGATGATTTTATACGGTAATATGTTATTCATTTTAAAGAGAGTATAGGTAATATAGGTATTTTACAGGTACTTATAATTTTATAAATATTTACTTAATTAGTTAATTATGATTTATGACATTTAATGTAGGTACCTATAGATATATAAACAACTTTATTAAATGAGACATAAAGTGGACTGCTCATCATGTGAGTTGCCAATTGGACACAGTTTACTACTCAGTACAATGTGTACATATAGCTATTTTTAAGAGAAAACATATTGAATCGTAATAAATAAAATTAAGGAATACAAATAAAATAGAATAATTAAAACATAAAATGTATCTATAATTCAATTATTATTGTAACTGTTCTAAGTAATTTAAATAGTAAAGCTATATAAAATGGGCTTATTAATAACATATAAGCACAGAGAAAATTTAAGTTTAAAGATAATTGATGTTATTAGAATTTAGATTATTCCCACAAGAATAAGACTAGTAGGTACATACGTTCTATTGAGTATCACTGTACCTATCAGTAACATCAGAAATATATATACCTAATTATTATGAAACTATTTTGACATTTTAATAATACCTATTATTTTATTTATACAATTATTTAAATCAGAACAAAAGTTAAAAATTAATTATTGGTTAATGAAAACAAGCATTCCCAAACTAAAACTAAAACTCTCACCAAATTGATAAATTTGTGGATTAAATATGTAGATCTAAAAAAACTACTGGTTTTCAGTATTTAACAATGTCTGGAGATGCTGACAATGCTAACATACAAACGGGAAAAACTAATTGTATATTTCGGATAGTTTCTAACGCGTTTTAGGACTACTGTTAATAACACTTCCGGGACTTCCCTCTCCTAACAACGGGGTTAGGTAAGTTGATTTTTTTCACTGATAAAATTAATTTTTAATTGGAGGGGGGCGAATGGTTCATGTTCATCCAGCACTGGGGGCACTGAATGTATGCTAATAAGGTGTGTAACTAATACATTTCTTAGCACCAGATTAAAATAATTCGAGTGTTAAAAAAAACTGATACTTAAACAGAAATATTTGATACATTAAATTATAAATTGAATGTGCCACATATTATATAAAAAAATAGTTTGTGTAATATAATAAAATATTTAAAAAGATAAGGACACACAACGACTATAAGTGTCTATAACGATTGAACTACGGATACGTATAATGTGTATGCAGATATTCTGTTTGTGTTATACAAACGCTTATTTTTCAATTACAAACATTTATCATATTAATAATTTAAATACTATACGAGTAAAATTTATTATATTACACAGGTAGTAGGTACTGTTTTATTTTGGAATATAGGATAGTGTAATTTATTTGATGTATATATTTTTAAAATTTACAGCGATGAATAAAATATTGGTTTTACAACAATGAAGTGTGGTTTTTTTTTGTGAGGAGTTTGTGGACACCTCTTAGAGAAGTAAAATTGTTTCCATTTTCAAGTTTAAGGGTAGTTTCTGATAGAAAATTGGATTTAGTTGGAACTTTGGAAAAATATAAAGTAAAAATTGCCGCTATTTTTAAAATTATCAGAAAAAAAGGGAGTCAAGTGGATGTTGCTCCGCTGTACAGTAGGTTACATGTAGGTCACTGTATAATGGATGATATTAAATTTGAACTCAATGATATAATATCATTGTATACGAAAAACGATTCTGAGCGGAGATGGTACTATATGTCAGTCTAGGATATTTTAAATTATATTGATATTGTTCCATGGTAATATTAAACTGTAGATTGTATGGATAGGCCATATTTTGATTTTTCAGTTTCATATTAATATATCCACAATTAATATTTTTAAATTACCACAAAATAACCAAAATTGTTAGTACCTATTGATTTTAATATGTAATTTCGTTCAAATTTGAACTTAAAATGTCTGTAAAAAATAACTGTGTTTATATATATTTTTTAAATTTTTTGATTACAGTATATACTATATTTATTAGAATCTTTGTTTTAAATTTTCAATCCTTCGTTATAAAAACTGAACATTTTATAATTGTTTAATTATAATGGTTGATAATTTTCGAGATTTTGATGAATTTTGTCAAAATTCAAACTTTAAATGCAATATAATAATAACTTTAAAAACAATATATCAGGAGCCTTGTATTCAATTTTGAGGATTTTTGCCCCAGAATATAAAAATGTATTGGTATTTATATAAAAAAAAACTAAAAAATTGAAATTTGAAATGGTCCGTAAAAAGCTCAAAAAGAGTCAAAATATTTTCAAAATTGTATGGTGTATAGAAAATGCTAATATAAACATTTTGAATTCCAACAAAATAATAAATTCGCTACATGAGGAATATATCCAATGTTGTAAAAATATGAACTTCAAACGCTCATAAAAATTTAATTTGACTTGGTATAAGATTTTTTTTTTGATAAACTTAGGTAAACTTATGAGAAATCATGTGTTACAATTTCAAATCTTAGATTTAAAAAGAAATTTTTTTATGAATTTCCAACTCAAAATAATTTGCACATTTTCGTGATTTTTACGTATTTTGTCAATATTTGAACTTAAAATGCTTATAAAAAAAATTTGTGACTACGGATTAACATTGGAGTAACATTGGATATTCAAACGTATACCTATATAAATAGCAATTTATCCTATTTATGATAAGAAAACGATTTTTGTGATCTTGTTATTATTCAAGAAATATAAATCATAAACAATTTGTTTGTTTAAACATTTTGAAAATGTAATAAATACAAGATTCCTATAAAATATCATGTTTTGCAAGTAATAGTTGTACGCTTACACCCAAAGTTACTGTATAAAATTTAATTTAATTTTTAAATATACAATCGTTACATTATTATTCATTATATATTATACTATATTATTATTCAGTTATTACTTTTATAAAATGTTTAAAAGCACAAGCTATACTGCACCACTCATAATATGTTTTGTTATTAAAATATATAGCCATATACTGCAGCTGATAACCTACATTTATTACCTAGTTTACAAAACTGTTTAATGTTTATACACCTTTGTATAGGTAGACATTTTAAAATGTTTATAGGTATATTGTGTTATATATTATAACTATATAACGTATACTTACCTACGAATTATACCTTCTATTTACTGTATACACTATACAGAGTACCTACCTCAAGCGTTAGCGTTACATAAAAAATACATTAAAAGCAAAAAAATGAATCATTGAATTAAAGCAGAATTTATATGCATATTTTAATACTTTTTAACTCTGTCATTCTTTTAGTTTTATTATAAAAAAAATTGTAAAAACGTATATAACGATGCGTTTGGAAAATGATAATCGCTTTAACTATTTAAAACTGAGTACTATACAAGATGTATAATATATTACACTATTACAGCACTAAAACAATAGTAAATACTGATATCATTACATATTATATATAGACACAGTCATTTTTTTCAGTACAAATACACCATTTGAATTACTGTCATTCTAAACCATTCGATGCTTATGGATCGTTTCATGGCAAATATCGCAGCTAAATTATTTTTACTCAACGAAGATATATATTCAACTTATCCATAAGTGAGTAAGCGACCAACCATATAATTTTATTAATTCCGGTAAAATTTCAATAGCAAGGAATGAGAATTGAAACTTGCTGGGAGAATATAGTATAATATTATATATTTGAAACGAGATTTGATTCATTGTATTTCAATATGTTTTTCTTTCTATAATGTATGTAAGTTGTGCTCTATTTAAATTAGAATATGACCATCATAAATAATTTCTTCATATTATATTCATCAGGTTAAATAAATTAAAATGTATTTCAAGAATAATCGCTCGATTGAGATTATTGCGATTGCACACATTTTATCCAAATGCATATTATAGGCGGAGCCAGTAAGTACTGTAGCGCCCCCCCAAACATATATTAAACGTTTAACTTTTTATATTATTCTTATTTATTATACTAGTGGCCAGTTGGTTATATTATAACCACATACTGCAGCGTATGCAAAACACAGCACCATAGAAAATAGTCACATAGTATATAGGACATTAGGACATAGGTATTGTACAAGTACTACAAGTAAAAAAAACGGTAAGCTGGTTTTGCTGTATAGTAGATTTCGAGGGTATTTATTGTGTATTATTATTTATTGACTCGTCATTAAGTAGGCCACGGTAAATAAAATTGAATTTGATATGTTTAATTTGATGAATAATCATTGTTTGTGAATTCTTAGTCGATACGTTCTACGTTGTGTCAGCTTTGATTCCTATAGACTATACAAATATATTTTTTTAATACATTTATCAAATTATTTTAATATAAAAATAATTTATTTTACCATTATAGTGTAATACTATTCCTTATTAGGTACGGTATAAAAATTAATTTTTGATAAAATAATCGCGTATTATATAATATATATAACTAATATTATTGTTAACATATAATTATATGTAAGTCAATATACCGACGGAGGTACTTATACGATTAGTGTGAATATATCTTCTAATATAGCTTAAAATCAGTCTAAATATAAGAGATAATAATGTATTTAAAATATGATTGTAACTTGTAATGCATATTATAGAAAATAATAATATAGGTGATGGTGAAAAGTTTCAATATATAGTCTCTCATTTCTACAATGATTAATATATTTTTTGTATGTATATAATACAATATATTATATTATTGAATAAAATACAATCTGGAAATTTATTTTTACAATAAGTATTTGAGTGCTTATTTATAATTATCGTATTGTACAACGTGAATAGAGAAACGATCCATTGATAATACTCTGTGTGGGTTGAGAAGAATTATAATTTTTAATGGTCAGAAATTCCTTTCTACACCAATTATTGTGCATAGTCCATTGAGGGCTGGGATTGTTTAGCCAGGAATGGATTTTAGCATAGATATCGCTCATGATTATATTTCTGTGATTTGAGACGTTGAGAGGTGGCATGAAATATTTTATGTTATGTATTTTTGTGGCATAAGAGACAATGAGAATGAAAAGATCATGATGGAGGTTGTGGTTATAAATATAATATGGAGATTTTGTGATTTGCCATAGGGTTGCACAATTGTGTATATTATGTATTTATTGTATTTATTGTATTTTAAATTGCTATAAGAAGAATTTATAAAGAACCTTGCACTACATTTTTTTACCAAAAATACAAATTTGTGAAAGCCTAAAAGCTTAAAGTTATAAATAAATACGCGTGTTACTTTAAGTGACTTATTTATTATTCAATAGAACGTATTTAAGTATAGTTGTTTAAATGAATGTAAAAAAGTCACATAAATAACAGGGAGCACCTCCTGAAAAAAGAAGCCTGGCTCCGTCTAAGATGTATATTTGTGATAATTTATAACAATATTATAATCACTCAGAATTAGGATGTTAAAATATTAAATATATACCCATAGAATACAAATCAAATACATCCATAGTGTATTTTAAAAGAAAAATTATTTTATTTAAAATGTATAATATATCACGATCTATATGATCATCATTATTCTTCTTTTAAACCTTAGTAGTATATGAAGTATACCTTTTCTATTCTAACAATCCATTATTTTTCGTCAGTGATCCATAATGATATTTTTCTTTAGGTAAGAAAAAGGTTAGATAAACTTTATCTAACCATATATGATTAATTTTCGATGGTAAAATTAGAAATTTTATTTTTAAGAATATCCAACTTCTACTATGCCACTGCAGTAATTATTATTTTTTACATTTGTATCGTATGCGTTATAGATTATATAGCCTATATATTATATAAATATAACTATAGTCTTAAAATTTCATATATTATATATTATTAATATTATAACCCCAAATGTATCTACAAAACTTTAAAAAAATGTATTATGTATAGAAATAATGCGTCACGTATAATGATATAAAGTTTTCTGCATGCCTACCTAACTTAAATATTGTCTATATAGGTAGTCGACTGTCTATTTTCGATTCTATTAATTCTTATATAAACTTAACAAAGATACAAAATGTGATAATAAGGTGCATAGCCCAACGATAGCCCCGTCAAAATCGTAATTTTCTGATTATTTGTTTATTGCACATCCCGATCTATTTTTTTAAGATGTAATAAACATTCAGAAAATAAAAATAATGTTGGCAATCTATAAGATTTATAATAATAATAATTTTAATAAATCTGAATAAATTTGCAATTAACGGGGACAAATACGTTGGGACGTTGTATTACTCGTATTGTATTATAATATATATTTAATACATATTATGTAATTATTCTAAAAGTACAAAAATTTAGTACCTATAAATATATGACTCGAAGCTATAAAAAAAACCAATCGCATGAAGGATGATTTCGTTAATTATTGGTTCATCACTTCATCAATACTGAAGATATGTATTATTTACTGAAGGCAAATGTATTAAAAATAATTACATACATTGCATGTCGATAACAAGTTTTACAAGAATATTTGCCTTCGAATGACCATTGCACCTATTTGAATTTCTATATTTAATGAATAAGTATAGTCAACATTATTTTTAATTTTAGTGCAATCAAATTCAAATGTAAATTAACTAGTCATATTAATAATAAAGACATGAACATTTTTTCATACAAAATCAATATCCGATATACCTAATATATTTTCAATATACCTATACAGCTATATTACATTATTACATAGGTATTATATATTGAAACTCAATAAAAGTAAAAAATTATAGTTTTATAAACAATAAAATATGATTCATGTCTTAATTGTTCGAATCGTTATCCACAGTTATAATTATAAGATTATAAAAAAAATTAACTAGTTTATTGTATCAACCTACTTAATATACATCGTCGTATTATAATACTCAACTACCAATAATTATTATATTTTAGACGTAAAAAAAATGTGTTTTTTACGAAGTTCATTTATGTATTAAGTGTAGATATTTAATAATCCATGTATTGAATTAGTCATAATAATATAAATTCTTTATTACAATAACTTAAGTGTCACTGTTGGGACAATTCGAAGACAAAAGCTTTAAGGACAGCGGAAGTATAAGCACAGAATATTCTGTGGTATAAGAATATAAGATTATAGACGTAAGTATAAATGTATAATCACAAGTGCATGCGTAATAGCCACGGTTATCTATATGGATAACTAATCAGCCGTGTGAATAATACAAGTAGGTAGGTAGGTAATATAATATTATATTCGATACTAAAATATATTAGCGAAATAACCGACATTGTCATAATTATAAAATACCGCCTTTTGTTCTCTCGCTAAACAAAATTATATGTTTTTCCAACGCTTTATTATAGGTAGGAAGGTATGCGAACAATAGGGCCCCGTTGTTGTATTTGCAGTGTTGTGGAAAAAAACTAATTATTCGGTCTAAATACACAATAAAATGTGATGATGGATGGTTGATGCCATATTTATAATGCACAGGTATTACAACCAAATACCAATGCTATTTTAAATATAAATACAAAAATTAACGGCCTAATAAGTATAATATTATTTTGTTAATGTACGCATTCGACGTCAGCATTTTCTGTACGTCGTGTATTTTAATATTATACACACACGCACACACATGTTCTCCGTAACCAAGGGGGTGTGTACGAGGACACTGGTTGCTATTTTTAAGGTTGTCAGTGTCGAAATTTCATCTGGCGTATTATTATTATTATTATTATTATTATTACGTATAATAATATACCCATAATATGTATATATACATTTATTTTTAAGAAATCCCCTTTTATATACGAAATGACAACGTGGAACCACATTCAGTCTTGCGTCTGTAGCATGCTGATATAATAATATTATAACGCAGTAGGTACAATAATATAATTTCCAAACGAGCCTATCTGGCAGAATAAAGCAACGTCTTGAGGGATTAACAGCGTGTGACCCACAATGTGAGTAACTATGTTTTTCTTGTTCACATTCTCTAGACGATTGTTATTATTTTAAAATATTCATAATATAATCGTGTTAACTGTTTTATTCCAAAGCGGACTAGATTATTATACGCCGTATACATGCGTATATAGACTACAGCACAGGCTGCAGCTTAAATAGTTCTATAGCTCTATTCTATGCATACTCCCACAAACGTCGTAATTTTAAATTAAAATTACGTTATTCAAATAAAATACATTATATTATTTTGTATTATTATATACGTTTCATCGATGAACTCAATGGACTTTCTTTCTCAATATCTGCGTTTTGATGCAGTCGGACATACTATTATAATACCTATACTATAAATAAATTATTCTTATTGGAAACTGCTACCAATTACTGCCATAATAATAATAATCATGTATTTGACCTTTTTTATACACTCATTAATTACAATGGCATTGAACCATAGTGATCGTTATGCGATTTTTCATTTAATTGCACACTATTACTACACTAATATGTCGCGCCTAGACAATATGGCGTGGGCGTTGTTTCGTATATAAAACAAATCGAAAAACACATCCTTTGCACCAGGCGTGAAGAAAACAACATAATAATAATATATAACTATTAGTCTATAACATTATTTATTAAGGCGGTCGCTTGGTTTTCGCGCATATGGTAATATAGTTCGCCATTTTAGCGCGCAACGAACATACACAACACCTTAAATATAGTGTTTCGAAGACCGTATTCACTATTCAGTGTTTGTCTTTTAAATTTTATATTATTTAAAAAATAACTTGTGTACATCGTCGATTGGAAGGTAAAATATGTTATTTCTAGAACAGTCGTCGGTCGGAAGAGTAAAAATTAAAAAAACAATTAAAAAAAAAAAAAAATAATGAAATGTCTTCGAATTACAATATTATTCATAATTTACTACTCTGCAGAATAGCTGCAGAATATCATAACAACCGCCGCGACAACAATGCGGATTTAACCTGTGAATATTCACATTATTTATAATATTAACTATCATAAGCAGCTGTAAATATAATAGTATAAATATAGATACATAACTCGTAGATATATGTAAGTGAATAAATTATACGATTTGGTGAAACCTATATTATGTTTACGCGATGGTACATATAATATATTATTATAATAATGAATAATGATAATATAACGATGTACATACAAAATACGGTTAAAAAAGAACAGCGTTTCGTTAAGGAAAAACAGCATATATATTATGTATTAACTATTCTGCAATATCATCCGGTATGATTTTAGTGCAGATATTTAATTAACGACTTAGTATGTAGAAAAATTATGATGATTATGGCTTACGATATAATATGTATTTAGCGTTAATGATGGATTCACGGCTGATGTGCGCACTCGCAATGTTGCAGATAGTGCAGCTATGCAGAGTGCACTTTCTGCATAATATACAACTATACAATATGTATAATATAAAAGTAGTAAGTGTAATATATTATGTATTATAGATATACAGTATATCATTATTAATAATAACCGTTATACGGTTCTTGTGTCTCGAAGAAGAGAAAGGTTGACCGATGCAGAGGCGATGGCCAAACTGGTATGATGGTATTGTGTATCGAAGGTCTGATGAAAACGGAATCGTATACATAAATAATAGAGAGGTACCTTCCTGCAGCTGTGTCTATAATATAGGTAAGATTAGGTATCGAAAAGTGATAACACGTACAAGTCGTGTGCAGGCGTTTCCTTTTTTGGTGTATAGGCCATTAGCACCGACCAGAACCACAAAGCTTTAGAATTCGTTAAGAAAGAAAATCACAACTATTAAATATTTTTATATACGTTTGTATAGATGAATTGACAATAAATCATGTTGCAGCGTTTTGTGAGAGATGGTTTCATCGATCTATTAGTATATTAATATACTATATTGTAATATTATTATAATTATTATAATAGCCAATAGGTATGAAACTAAAATAGGCTTGTATAATAACGTTCGTCATCGTTCGGAGTTTGTAAGATCACGGTTTTAATAATTTATTATAAATTTATAAATTATAATCATATTATTATACCTAACCCGATATATTTAGTTTTATTTTCTATTCGAAAACGCAGCGATTTTGCAATAGTGAATTATGCGGAAAAACGATAACAAATCATATTAATGTGGTACATTGATATAATTGATATACTTATGTATGACTTTATGAGAATAGATAATAATATATCTATTAATATTGTAAAATATGTTACATTGTTCGTCGAAATCTGGCTTTTAACATTATTATCACCGAAAGTTCATAGTTATTAATTTAATTCGTTATAATATGGTGCATAATACATAATTTCCCAAAAGCAATAATCGTAATCTCGCAAGGTAATGTTGTTAAATAGTTTTAATTTGTGCGATAACTTTTATAAAATTACTTTGTACAATACCTACATAACAATAATTTAACACGTCATATTAATTAATGTTATTTTTTCAACCAAGTATGGGCATGGCCACATGTGCTCGTAATGATAATATTGTGTCAGAAATTATATTATTCTGATTCGAGTCGATACGCCTCCTGAGTCGTAAGTATTTGTTATATACTAAATACTTATATACAATTCGGCTGGTATAAAAACTAAATACTTATTTGTTATAAGCTGTTATTTTGTGTAAAATATTATATGCCTACAGTATGAAAACAACAGTGTTAAAATGCCAATTTTTTCGTTTAGTTTATAATTGTAGGGTGGTTTTTATTTTATCGCCTCGCGTCTATATAGCTCAGTTCTATACTGTATACTGTAGTCTGTAACCTTATGATACGTCATAAAATGTACAAGTCATTAGTTTTTTTGGGGGGGCTATAACAATTTTAAGGGGGCTACGCCTCCCAGCCCCTCCATGTTTGCTCCGATGGTCTCACGTATCACATTAATTATGAAGCATACAACTGCTAACGTGTCTGTCTGTGGGAAAGATTTATTTTGAACACCATAATTCATTTTAATTTTAATATTTAGGGCAGAGTTGATGATGCACTTCAATTGCGTAAACGCATGCTAAAATTGAGTTGTATAACCCATAATATAACAGTCATGAATAAAAATTACATTTCTACGAATACATTTCTAATTTAATTCAATACACAGTACACACTCGAACACTGAATAATATTATATTAATAAAAATTAATTAATTTTATGTACGTTTATATAATATGTTCGGTTAACCTTTTAAACTTGTACCATTATACCAATAAAAATAAATATAACTTTGAATAATTTTTCAAATGTCATATAAATTATAGGTAATAATTTTGTTCCTTCCAAATGTTCTGTTTGTATTTGATTTCAACTACTTTTAAGAATTGTTAATGTGTATTTAACTTATTAATAATTTTAATATTAATTTTAATTTTAATATTTTACAATGAGTCAAATAAAATGTAATAGACAAAGACGTGTCTTTAGTTCACAGCATTAAATTATATTAATACATTTATTCTTATTACCTTTTACTTATTATTTTTATTGTATATAATACTGATAGTTTATATACTACTCAATATTTGTGACAAAATACCAATAATATTTTGATATATGATAATATTATATTATAGTACAAACATTTTTACAGAATTTAAAAGAAATTTCATTCAACAAGATGTATATTGGGATTTGGGTGGTAAAATATATTGTTAAAATATTTGTCTTTTCATTTTAAATATCACATTGTATATGTACTATACCAAATTAAATATTTTTAATTGTTTATTTTCTAATCGCTTAAATAGTTAAATGTTATGTAATAATATATCATACTCGTATGGGTTTGAATTTTTATCTAATGTACCTATAATGATTTGAAATAGTTGAAATTAATACAAACATTTATAATATATTTTATAAACCTAGGTACCTATATATAGGCGAATTATATAGATGAAAATAAGCATACAAATTATTTAATTTATGCTTAATATTTTCTATAGAAAATAATTATTAATCGAAAATTGTAGTATAAATATAGGCATCTGCAAAGTGCAAGTATAGTTTAATACTTTAATAGTTACTTACTTACTTAATTTGCTACATTTGCCTAATTATAAAAATTTTTCGTGTATAAACTCGACAAGGAAATACAAGCCAATCAATAGCACTCATATGGTGGTTAATAAAAATTGTTATAATATCAACTAATGAATTGGATATGAAATCGCTTAGGTTGGTTATAGACTTATAGTTATGGGTATCTAATCCAATAGTTGAGTTATGTATTGTATAATTTATGGCCGAAATATGCAGTCACATTGATAACACACACACACACACACATATATCTATATAGGTATCTATGAGTTTATTAATGTAATTCATTATTCGTACCACGCATCTGACAGTTCATTAATCTGATGTCAAAGACAATGCTATTGACAACCATGTTATATAAGTTGAAGGTATTCACATTTCTTATTTTGGTATAAGAAGATTTAAATACTTTTTTCTGCGTATTTAAGATTCTTATCGAGTAAAAATTGTGTTATTTTTTATAATAAGAATACAAGTAATATTTTCAAAAGTTAATTTACTGGACGTTGATTAATATCAAATATTATAATGATTAACATATATAATATATAATATTATAATATTATATGAACACCCGATAGATTATATTTTTCACTTGGATATTAAAAATAATAAATTCAAATCAGTGTCATAATAAAATTTAATATGTTAATCTGAAGTTATATTCAATGGAATTCCGATGACCCAAAGATTAGGGTTAGGGGTACTAAAGAAAAAAAGAAAATTATTGAAATACGAATAATGCATTAATGCTTATAGATATAACAATGTACATTACTATATCGTGTTAAATTAAAGTGTAAAGAATATAATATTTCCTGATTTCGTGATGACTAATTTTATCATTAGATCTGATGAGAATTTTGATTCATTAATATCATAATATTCGACTACTGTTCGCATTTATTATTGTATAAATTTGATCTTTTTTCCAACAACGGTTATTGATATTTGATTACATATTATTATATATATATAACTGTGTTCCGCATCGCAAATTTATACTTGTAAATGAACCGTCTATGAACATCAATTGCTACTCGCCTACTCGGGTAGTTGCTAATGAAGTAATGAATATTGATCGTATTACCAACTGTATAGGTACTATTGACAAGAACAAATAATATCCTTCACCCGAACTCTCAGACACCTATCTTTCGTTATAATATTATGTAATGTAATTAAATAGTACATGATATAAGAATGTATATATTATTATATTATTAACGAACTATAATTCAAATGTATTTAATTTAAATTTAAACATAATATTATACTATCTTCCCTTCGTCAAAATTATCCCTTAAATAAAATTAGATTTTTAAATAGTGATCTAACAAAATCCTTTCGGTCTTAACTACATATACTATAGTCTATAGAGTACGTAGATATACTATTAAAACTTAGAACCAATAGTCAGAAAGTACCTTTTTACTATTTCATATTCATTGGTACAATGATAATTTGTTTTTTACTTTAGTAGATTTCATTGAAACCATTACTCTTGACTCTCGAGGATTACAGAGTATATTTATATGATAGTAGGTACAATAATTATACCTATTATTATACATTAATCAACAAAATAAAAAATTCTTTAAATAATATAGCACCTGCATATTATTAACATCACGTCACCTCTTTTGTTTCCCATGAAATATTCACTTAATCTAGAATAAAAGAGCTCTAACTAAGTGAGAAAAATATATGCATAACAAAAAGATTTTATTTGTTGAACCTTTTGGTCCTTAGCTGAAATTTTCACTAATATCTAAGTTTTGCTTACAAACCCGTAAAGAACTTACGCAGAACTTTTTTAATTTTTAGATTTGACAACCATTAAAAACCATTCACTGCGAAAGAAGATATACCTACATATTATTTTAACAGTTAGAAATTTAAAATTTCTTTTCTGAACAATTTGATATTTTGTCATTTTGAGATAGGTAGCCCCTTTTGGTTCTGAGCCCACAACATATTGTATCTGACGCACCAATCTCTGTCCGCCTTTCTCATGAAACCTATAGTGCGAGATTCGTAAGTACGATTAGCTGAATGTAAGACGATGTTTATTTAGAACGCGATGCTGCGTGAATGTCGAATAAACGAACATGTTTGGAGATGAAGTTACACTTGGAGAAAGAAAAATAGTAATAATAATAATACTGTCTTATAGATATTCTTGGACTGTGGACCGTGGTACTGGTCCGCGTGTGCTCGAGCCGAAGCTTATAAAAATAGAAGACTTGTATCGGTATAAAAAATCGGATAGGCGCCAAAAATTAATGGTACGCATATAATATAATAATCTCACAAATTTGAAATGTCACAAATGCTTAATTTTAATTTTTTTTTTTTTTTTGGCTAGCAGTTTTTCAGCAGGAGTGTTTTTCTGTAGATTATAATATTATGATACATAGTGCCATTAATATACAGACGCGTCCAAAACCAACTATACTGGATTGATCGTGCACAACGCGTACAGTGTCCACGTTTTTAATAATGACAAAGAAAATTAAAAACTATACACGACCATCTTTTCTACAGTTTAAATTAAAAAAAAATGGAAATGTAGTAATTTCTAATACCTACTCGATTTCAATCTGCCTGTGATTAATTATATTATTGCTGTGACGGTATATTAATATAATGTTTCATTATTTTAGTATAATATCATCATTTGTTTGCGATAGAGTACCATTTATAAAGTACCTGCACGAACAAAAACTAAACAACAACAAAATATATATTATTCAAAAACATAAACAAATACAGACTGTAATGTACACGACGTGATGTATTTAATATTTTTATTTTAAACACCTATTGCAGAATCCTTAAAAAATTGTCACTTTATGGTCATAACTTGTAAAACATAAATATATATATATATATGTATTAGCAATCAATATTCCAAAAAAAAATACATTTTGAAAACCAAAACCCAATATCACATCATTAAATATATACGATATGTAGATATGCCTGCTGCAATCTACTTAGATACATAATATTATAAGTAATAATACTTATCTACAAGTAACTCGCCCAGCACATATATTTGTTTTATTATATTATATTATATCATATCACATCGAGGGTTTGTCAGTCTATCACAAAGCTATTACTCTCGACGGCGAATAATGTCACCCCGAGGTGACACTGTGACTTTTTTATTTATTTTCAAAAATACAAGTTTTATAAACGTTATACATTTTAAACTTTTAAAGTATATAAGTAATTATTATTTTAAAGTTTAATAAAATATGGGTGAAAAAAACTGATTTTATAAAATAAAAAATGCAGTTGCCCAGTTGATTAGGCAGACCGCCATTTTAGGTGGGCCGCATACTCAATTTTTAAACATTGTGGTGTAGAGTGTGGACAACACGGCGCACATCGAGGTACAACTGCATAATATTATTATTTTCTGATACCTACCCATACTAACTACCAAAACGTCTATTATTATTTATTACACGTTCCTTTGTCGGGTACGTGATGAACTAAAAACGGTTTAAAATTTAAACCGTTTTTAGTTTAAATATATATAAAAACCGTCAATATATAGCTAGGTACCAAATAATGATATTGTATACATTATTATAATTTTTTAAACACTTTCGAAATGTTGACGTTTCGCGTGGTAGGTACAATAATAATTTGTTGTATTATTTTACGTCAATCGCTGCAAACATTGTACGGCAACCGAAACCCAATTAACGACAAAACATTACTCACTGTAGGAGTTTACAATATTGCTTACACAAATACTACACACACACACACAAGTTGCACATACGCCACATGGGTAATATACTTTTATACATAATATTATTACATATTATTGCATTGTTTTAGATTTTTGGAATATGACGTGTGTTATTAGTTTATTACTATAGTGTGCGTATATAAAATTATTTTCTAGGCGTATATTGTAACTGCTGTAGTATCATACATACGATAAGAGACTACAACTAATATTACACCTATATTATAATAATATGCGATATAATAAATATCGTGTTATTATTACACAGAGGTTCGTGAAGTTGGATATTTGGGATCGCACGATACCCAAGAGTTTATAAACGAGCAGGCCGCAAACCTTGAGACAATTTAGGATTTGTTTTTAAATTTTAATGTGTATAATATATAATATACTTTGAAATTCAAAACGAACACCAACGCCGTGCCTCCGTCTATTGCGGCTCTCGTTATCTCTCATTAGACCAACAAACGACAGATAGTATCTGCGCTTAGAACTCGGTTTAAAGTACCAATATAGGTGATAATTTTATAAATTTTACAGAAACGTTCCAAGTCCATAGAGCTGCACCAATATTATCGTATACGTATTTTCAACGTGACAAATTTGACCGTGAAAAGCACATTTTTCAAAATCTTAAGTTGTATGCGCAATGCACGTGGCTTGGAGTGGAAAATTATGTAAAAATAATACCTAGTTTATAGTTTTGTGTGACATGTCTATGATCAAATTACATTTATTTAATACTTGTCTCCATCACGCCATCACGATTGTGTTATAAAAATATATTATGTTGTAGAGCGGTAGCCGGAGCATCTATAAAAGGTTCCTTCAACTGTTAAAATAATAATTTTATGTTCGTATGAGTTACCTATTTCATAATGTCTATAGGTGTATATTATTAAATACTAATATTATGCAAAACGTTTGATTATTTTTCTTACTGTATCGATTCATTACGTCTACGCTATTACTGCATAATATATTATATATTGCCTATATATAATAATTATTATCAGAACTGCTAGATCACAATAATTATTAATTGCAAGGGGTAATTATTAATCACAAGGGTTACTTACTCCATCAAGTTTCGAAAACAAAATTCGAATGTAAAGTAAACGAGATTGATCAAGGTACTATCTACCTATACTTTATGCGTTTTAATTATATATTATAAGAAAACGAATAAAAATTCACATATTTATCGTGGGTTTATAATATAATAAGCCATAAGCGAGTATACTAAAAGCAAAATATAGTTAACACAAAATCTGTGTGTTTGTGCATGAATTCCATGTAGTATTCGATTGTTGAACAAGGAAAATATATTCTTATGAATTATGATACACAATCGGAAATAAAAATGTGATGTGTTCGTTATTTTATGTTCAAATATTGTCCGTGTTCTTTTTATGTCTAACACGATATAATATCCTATACCTAGTCACGTATAATTTACTGCACCGAAACATTAATCATTATTTATGTTCACATATGCCTATACGATTTCATGATCACCACAGGCCTGTTTTTAATAATAAACGAATAGTTTGTTTCAGATTTCGTTCTGGTAAAATATAACTACTATACTTATAGGTAGTCTTAAAACGTGATTGGTTCGAAAGCAGTACATAAATGAGTAATTAATGCAAATAGAATAAAAGTTAAGTTGTACATTAAGAACTACAGAATTTCACATTTATTATACGTGATACACTGCTACATTCATATACATATTTAAATGTTTTTATAATAAAAATAGTTTTGTTATTTCTGAATTACGGTTTATGCCTTATGGTCGTAGCACAGAATAGATTTAATCTATTCTGTGGTCGTAGGCCCATGATAAATGTGTCAGATATTAATCTTGATGAATCTAACTTGGAGAATAAATATAAATACATACGCACTGTATAAATGCGATCTCACTGTTTTATCTTTACAATACATCGGTTAGCAGTCAGCACACACAAATTTATAAATAACATAATCACCAAAACTTTTAGATAACGATTTTTCATAAATTAAAACTGAAATTGTATAGCCTTACATCCTATAATAATGATCTGAGACCTGAATAAGCGTTTGGGTATAAGTCTGTCAGACTGTCTATACTTACACATTATATATAATTTCGATTTCGGTCAAATGTTGTACTGTAAAAAAAAATTATGACACCAACATACATAAAAACATGAGTATAATCATATGTTGGAAACGATTACTCGTATTCGTGTTTCGTGTGTACGTAAAAATGAAAAAATCAAATCGCAAACCTAATGTTTAAAATGAAAAATGACAAAAAAATCCAAAAATTACTGTTTCAGTTGTAGGTACTTACGCGTACTACGGACGTCAATCAAATCCGGGCATTCGGTCAAGTATTAAGACGCACGACTTCATCGAAATCGAAAATTTTCTACTCAAGCATTTTACAACAAAACTAAGGTAACGCAAATAGGAGGATGATTAAATTTAGATATGACGGTCAAGTTATAATAATAATGTGTACGCAAAATCTTCACTACAAAAACCAGAATTCAATCAAGAAAATACCGAACAGACACATTTTTCACAAGGATCATAAATATGATCCAAAAATAATAAAAAAAAACTGTAAATCTCGTCATTAGATTTAAGAATGTTACGGCTTGTATTTATTTTTAAGGAAAAGTAGGCTACTGATGTCGAGCATCAACAAAAAAATAAAATAAATAAATAATTATTATAATGCGTCGAACACGACAACACGACGACGACTGCAGGAGCGCGCGCGATTTAAAAATAGAAATATCATTAAATAAAAATATTATAAAACGTGTAATAGTATAAAGTTAAAAACATATTTTTATGTACTGCGCATTATATTATTATACGTACCGAAATGGAACGGAAGAACACTGCTGCAGTTGCGTCGGAACAATCTATAAAAAATGCATTATCGAATTAATATGCATAATGCCCGCGGCGCTGAGACGGGTGTACCGGACCAGTGGCCTTCCACTCGGTAAACGATCAGACGTCGAATATCACTGTTGCGATATGTGATATTATGCTCGCCGGTTCTGCAGTCGATCTGCGCCGCCGGTCCGTCATATCATTATTATTATTATTATTATACTGTAATTATTATTATTTCACCGCACGGCCAAGACCCGCGATTGGCTACCTCCCCGTGACCGGTCTCACGGTCCGCACACATTATAATATGCGTACGTACAATGATATCATTATTTAATTAAACGTTTTCCATCGCACCGCTTTCGTCGTATCGAAATTATTCTCGGTTAACTTTATACTCGACTTTATACCTACGAATGCGCGCCCGCACGTCCATTATTCATTCATATTTATTTCAATTTGACGTCGATAGTACTATTATTCATAATAATATAATGATGAAAATCGATCAGTCGTTAGTACAATTACGATTCGTTATTTTGCGCGAGAAAATCATTCTAATCATTCATTGCAGTAGCGGGCTATTATACAGAGTGTAATTAATTATTATTATTCGTCGTAAAAGGAGTTTAGGCCAGTTTAGGGTTCTCCGCGTTCGTTGTTCGATGCGCTTGTTGCCGTTGTTGTTTTGGTCGAAACACGGTGAGAATAGAAAATATTATGTTCGCATAAAGGTGTACATAATACTACAAAATATTATGTTACGTAATTATTGTGGTATACAGAATAATATATGACTGTCGAATAATACAGTGGTCGGTAATTTTTTTTTATATCAATGGAAAAAAAGTATAGGTAAATATAATATTAACTATCAAGAGCCACAAATAATTGTTTTTGTAGATAGGTAATTCTAATAATTATTGATACTTCATTTTATTTTACAGTGATATCAAAATAAGTTATACGTTAAAATAAAGTTTTTAATAGTGATACTCAACAAACAAATAATATGTATTATACTCAAACCGTTAAAAAAAACATAAAAAAAAAGATTTCAAAAAATAGGTAAAGTATAAAAATTTTAGTTTTTAAATTTGAATATCATGTTCAATACATTTTCTGATGCTGGTTTCAGGGGCCTCAAAAAATACTTATATACTATATAAATAAAAAACTGTATGAAATTTAACATTTTATCTTGGGACAAAGGTAGTGTATTTGCCTTTTCGAGTTTTATTCAATAAAATTGTTTGTTCACGAACTAAAGGCCTTCCAAATGCAATCAACATTGTCAATAAATTAAACTTCACAAAAAAAAAATGTTTAAGATTTTCGTAATTCTGCAACTCAATAATGTCAATTTTCATTCAGTATTCAATGTCATCGATGTATCTACTGGGTACTGTAAATTTAATCTGTAATAGTTTGATTTTAGAACCACAGTTATGATAATTAGAAAATCAAATTAAAAATCAATATTGCAACCATTCTTTGACAGTTATTTTTACTCGTAGTTACCTACATTGTAGGAATGACTTGTAACACACCACAACAGGGGTCTAATTTTTTTCATCAGTGTTCTTGTAAAATAATTTAAATTTCACTAAAAATGACTTGAAACCAGAATCTGGCAGTAATTTTTTGCTTTTTAATGTACAGTTTAATTGGTTCAATAATATGTAGTTATGCCATATTATATAAAAAGCATGATCTAGTATCTTATTTTGATAAAATAATTGGGGATCATGTTTTTTTTTCATTTGTATTAATCACTATTATTTTCTTCTACAAAATCACTGTACCTAATGTATCATGTTCGGCTACAATATCTTCCAAATATATTGTTGCAGAAACTGTCGATGAGAGTCAATCCATTCATTAAGTTTTTCCAAGATAAAACTTTGGAACATAACGCGTCCCGGTACATAATGAAAAACCTTAGGCATTTAATTTTTCATATTTCATATATATTATTATTTAGGTAGGTAGGTGTCAGCTGATTGCTATTACCTATGTTATATTAATACGCGACGTTAACGCACGCCGCGCGGATTTTTACAAGAATACGTCTGGTGGTATATTTCTCCAAACCAGACATCTATGGTGGGTACACGAGATCGTTTCGAAACGTGCAATTCCGCCGAAACGAACACCGGCTGGAGTAGTCCCGCAGCGACGCGCGCGCTAATCGTTGTTCGTTTTATTCGATTAATAAAAACCCTCTCGAAAGGAGTGCTGCAGCAGGCGGCAGTTCACGAGCCATACCTACACCGACGAAGACGGCTAATGGAAATTTCGCGTGTAAACAACAAAGGCGTGGCGTCGCATATAAAACCCATTTGCGTCCCGACGGGTTTTTCGGCCACGCAATTTACGATATTAAAATAATATAATATAATGTAATGCGCAGCGCGCCGAGTGTTGGCGCCGTACGGGACGTCGCGTAGACGTGTATTATATAGGTATCACCGTAATATTGCGACGACGATTCGTCCGTAATATTATAACTGAGAGACTCTCGTCGTCGACCCGACGTTCTCTTCTGCTATTAAAACGAACAAAAACATAAATCGCACCCGTTTTACATTTTAAGAATGTATTGAGACCGTATGTTGTGCGGTCGTCACGCGGCTCCTCGAGATAATAATATCGTCGTCGCCGCCGCCGTCGCCGCCGCCGCCGCCGATATTGCCTACACCGAACGCCGCGCGCTGCTTTTTCGCGCAATTTCGCATTATTATATTACACACAATATTTTAATAACACATTGTAATAATATAATCGAAGGTACGCGCGAATTCCCCCTGCACGCAGACCAGAACACTGTCGGCGTTGCGATTTGTTCATCTAACCGTCGGCCGGACGGGGTACACCGCTGCACGCACATTAAATACGAGTGAAAAGTTTTTTCGATCGTTCACTGCCGCCGGAATGCACGAGTGTATACAGAGAGTCTCCCGTAATCGAATTATCATCGTGACCAGGATTTATGATACGCCCGACCGACCGGCCGTTACGGTTTCGCGGGGCCTGCAGTTAATACATTAAATATATTGTATATATATATATACTATTTGTGTGGTTTGGTGCGTATTCGGCGAAAACGTCGCGTGTGCGATCTATATAATACATTGTACTGTGTAGTGAAAGTCCCGGGGACCTAATAGGATAGCGACTCTGATGGGGGACTGCCGCCGCCGTGGTGAGTCATCGGAACACTTAGCAGGGACCTTCAGTGCCCTTTGTCGTCGTCTTCGAACGGTGTTTTATTATATACCGAAAAGCTTTTCGTCCGCGAACAATGATGACATAAAACAATATAGGTTTGACGGTTTTTTCCATTTGTCTCTTTTTTTTTTCTTTGTTCCAGCGATCTTTGCTAAGTACACACTTTTAACATCGGTTGACTTTATACACGTCACGGTTGATGCGACTCACGCCCAGACGGATTCTACGTCGATGTCAATTTATTTATACGAAGCGTATTCTCGTCAACCACTTTAAATTTCTAGTTTCTATAAGCTGTACATGACGTTTACATAATATATATTCCTAGGCGTGGAAACTTTCTCGGGAGTGATATATACGACGCGTGTTCGCGAGGTCTGTGTTTATTTAGGCAGTATAATATGCGATATATACCTACTTATACTGCTTCCTGTTTGATGTAGAAATTTGTTTTGTCGACTTTCCAATATGATTATCCGTATATTTGGGATCCAAACGAGAACTATCTCCCTCTGTACAAATAAGTTAGGGATAGTATACCGAAATATTGATGAATAATACGTATAATCAGAAGTCACAGAATATAATTTAGCGTAACAAATAATCTTAGAAGACCTAGTCTATACTTTAGTGATCCTACATTAGTCAAACTTATTGGACTTGTGACACATTTTTTTTTTGAGACTCATGTTTGAGGAAAAATAAAACTGACGGTAAATTAATAAATAGGTACTGTTATATATAATATGTAAACACGAATCAACTTTGAATTGATTTAGTATTATTATTTTTATGTTTATTTTCTTTATATATTATAATATATTTACAATATATTTTGTTCCTATACATTTTATTTGCATTTACGCGACCCGAATTTAGGTCACCACCTATCGGTTTAAGACAGCTATAATATATTATGTTTACTGTTTAATGTTATTATAATATATAAACTACCTACATAAGAAATCTCATACCTATTCATTTCTTTTCTTTAGTAACATCGATACTCGATAGCACCGTTATCACAAAGTATTATACTTAATCTTTTATTTCAATTAATATTTTTAATACTTTTTTATCTACAATCTATAATAATTGAAGTAATATATATATATATTATGATATACATATTATATAGATTATGTTTTTAAAACATGTATACAAAACAGTTATGATCTACGATCTAGGTACCGAAAAAAAACTGTTTATCAAGGCTGAAACGATTCAAAGAAAAAAATATAATAATAGTTCTAAAAGGTCAACTGTTAAACAATATCTATCATCTAATATTTATTGTTATTTATTGTTGATTTTGACATTATATAGTTACATTCTTTGTGGTTTGTATATAATAACTAATAAGTGCATTATATATATTCTTTTACAACTATAGTCTACAGTTAATGTTTAGTTTTGAACAATACATTTGACAGATGAAATTTTCATCTTTATCCTTTCATGGTGTGGGTTAGAATGACAAAAATAAAATATTATACGTTGTCATAACATATTTTGTAAACGTTTTATCTTGAATGCGCGTAATATAAGAGTAGTATAATAATATATCATAGTGCCTATTATATACGCCGTACCTATATAGTATATACCTATACAGAATTCGTCAATCCTTAGGCTACGTTAAACTTGTGTTAGCGTAATGTACTGAATGGATATATTTAATATTAATAACAGCCATAAATATGAATAATATTTCATTCTATTCGGGATGTATAGAAATAGTTGTATATTGATTATTTTACTTTTTCTAATAAATTAATTTTGGTATCGAAACTTTATACGTTGGTATAGACAACTGTATTAATTGGTAAGTACAATTTTTACTAATATTACACTTCACTTAAAGCAAAACTTATACGAAATGTCAAGAAATTACAATATTCTAGCTGTTAATAGTATCCCGATTCTACGTAGAGGGGAACCCGCCTAACCATCAGTATGGCCGGCGTCAATAGCGCTTCCAGTGTGTTAATCTGTCTTTCCAATAGAATAGAATAGAAGTAAAGAACATGTTCAAACATCGATAAACCAAAGTTTAAATGACCTTGATGGCTTAATGTATTTCAAATTCACACGATACTTCCTAAACATGTTTTCGAAAACAGGATACTGAACAGTATATAATATATTATAATATTATATACAAACATTTAATAAAACCTACAATTTTCGTGTTTGTTTTAAGGATAAACATAAGAGATAATATTTTTGAAATCAGATAATTTTTTTTAAATACAATTAACTCGGTATAGGGTATTGATTATTGATTTTGTAGTTGCACAGTGTAGTAGACAAGTCCAAACATTTTCCTGGACGTATTATATTGTGCTGTTCAAAAACTTCAAAACTACTCACTGTGACTCGTGAGGAATGTGGACGATTAATATGACAAAATTATAATATTATTATATTCTCATTGATCATAAATATTTATTTTTTTATTTTTTTAGCTAAATGAGGAATATAATTATAATGAACAATTTTGTTGATAGTTATTTGTTTTATCATTTATGAATAAAAAAACTAACCTATTTATATAAATAGAAAATATTAAATAATTATCACTTATCACCATTATTTTATCTTTTAATTAGTTATTATAGTAGAAATTTCTATTAAAGCAAACATAATTATCTGCACTCTGCAGTCACCAGAATTTGATATTGTAGAGCCTATATTTGATTTTTACACGTACTTATTTTTTTTAGGCTCTCAACAATTGTAATGATGTCATCCTAAATCAAAAAAACCACTCGTAACTAGAATTCCGAGACAAAGAAATATTGGATTGACAGTCTGACATAATCCATCATTAAGTGTACACTCAATAATAATAATAGTAATAGTAATAATAATAATAGTAATAATAACAACGAGAACAATGATAATAATTATTTGTTACATAGATGTATGAATTTCATTGTTCTCTCTAGTCTGCAGTAGGTATTTGGAATTATATTTGTATCGTAGTTAATTTGGTATACTACCTATAGTTAATTTGAAAAAAAAAAACAGAGAACCAAAAATATAAATATAAATAAATGCAATTGAAATGTTATAGGCATAAATATTAAGATAAAATTGTATAATATGTATACCTATAAATAAATGTACAGAAAAAAATAATATTACGGCTTTATTGATAGGTATAATATTATGAATTTAGAAAATTAAAAAAGAAATGAATTTTATATTCAAATGTTTATTAAATTAATTAGTATTTCATTTTATGTGAAAAAAAGACGATTACAGGAATAATATTTTTAGACATGTCTTACTTGGAAAAAATATGAATCTTACATAGTATTTGGAGATTATTAATTTTTTATTAAACACCGTAGTTCGTTTTCAACCACTAGGTGAAAAGAATAAAAAAAATTTTTAACCTTGGTATATTATCTATAGGCACTGTGCACTAGTGTGTAGCAATAAATAAATGGGTCTTGTTCTGGTATAAACAAAAATAAAAACTGCATTGTACTGCTAAAGATAAATTGTTTCCGATCCCCGCAATCAAGATTAAAATATACGAAATTTTCAGATTCAATCAATTTCATCCGGATATTCGACCACATCTGTTCAGAATTTCAGACCTAATCCCTGTCCATTACACCAAACATTTTTAGATTTGTAGATAATATTTGGAGTATTTTTTTCAAACAAAGCATATTATTACAAATATAATATTTATTCATTTAAAATGTTAAAGCTGAAAACCAGATTTTTTTTTGAAATCCTGACTTCGTATGATAATTGTAATCCAGATTGGTATCGGTGTTTTTTAAACGGATTTTATCCAGAATTGTTCGTAAGCTTTCAGCATTGAGTACTGCATTGCGTATGTATAGTGAATTTCGACTAATCGCTAAAACTTGGGTGGCGAACCACTAACCAGCAAAAGTTGGGGATATCGAGGATCAACTACCTAGTTAAAATGTAAATTTTTTAAAACTTTTACTTAATTAGTCAGTTTATTTTCTAATTACAAAAATAACTTAACTAGTTTAAAATTGTCTGTTATAGTAACTAAGCTTTTTCATTTAATTTAAATAAAAAATAGGTTGAATAATTGTAAATGTATTAAGAGGACGTTACACTGACATTTGTTGTCTCCGTCTTACAAGTGCGTATAACATAGCAAATTGTATGCTCAGCAGAACACGTTTAGAACCTTAAATTAAAAACTTGAGTGAATTGACCTCTTATAAAATGTTAAGGTAAGATCATCTACACAATCTCATCGGATTTTTATTATATTTTAATTTTAAGATGTAAAAAAATTAACAATTTTAAAATACTCATAACTTGCTTCAAAATTAAAATATAACAAAAAGTCCATGACATTACCTAGATGATAATCTTATCTTTAAATATTATACGAGTTCAATTCACTCTAATTTTTAAACTAACGGAGCAAAACGTATTCTGCTGAGCGTACAATTAGTTATGTTAAGCACTTGTTAGACGGAAACAACAAATGTTGATGTAACTTCCTATTAAGTTAAAAACATGTTATACAACTTATACAGATCTATAAATACTGAATCGAGAAACAATTTTCAATTTATTTTAAACTAAATCTGTATAACTTAATAATAAATAATAGTAATTAATCAAATAGCTATATAGGTATTTATTTAATTATGCGGTGTACAATGGTTTTTGGTAAAAATAAGCAAATACATTTTTTTTGATTAAATATTTAGTAGACATACATTCGTGTAATTGCCTAAACCATTACAGTGTGCAATAGCCAATAGGCAGGACAAGTAGGTTGAATTATTAACTAACTATTACCTTAACAAAGTAGTTAGTTATTATTTTTAAAAATAATTTGAAGTTGCACAATCGATGTGTGTGACCCATGTAATAATAAAAATAATATTACAAAAATTAATAATTAATTAGTTCTTTTTGAACGAGTCAAAAAAAATATTTTTCTCCATATTAATTTTAAACTTTAAGAAAGAGTCAAATAATATATTATTTGTTAACTTTTAACTCATAACGGAATGTTCATACGTCGTTGTTCACATACCCGAGTTAATTTTTGTCATTAACTCGCCCGCCTTTGTTAATCAGTGCGCAATATTGATGACTATGACTATCTAATATTAAACATAATTCTATTTTGGTCTATGCAAAGTCGATTTTAGTAGTTTATCATGTAATAATAATAATGTCTTTCACCACTCATCCAATTCGGACCCGTACTAGTTGCCTACTCTTTCACGTTCTTATACATTATTCGTGGAACTCTACCTTATTCTTGAGGCATGCAAATTGCAATGAACATATTATATAGGTAGGTATATTTTTGATACCCCCAGACATCTTCAAGACCGTATCACCTCCGTATGTGTAACGTATATAAGAACTTACCGAACTTGTGTAAAAACTTTTTTTTGTTTATGATTAAAATTTACTTTAAAATTTATCTTGATCAATTACAAAAAATTAAATTAAATTAAAGTGAATGGTAAACCAAATATAAGACGGTAATTTTTTGTTTTGCTTTTACAATTTTAGTATCATGAAATTATTAAATTACCTAAAAATAAGATGTCATGTTTTTGTATTGTCTGATTATGAAATAGGTATATTTGTGAACTTAAAAAATGAGTATTTTTCGTGGGAATAATATTCCACTGACTATATAATACTTATTTTTTTTTCCAATATTAAAAATTGTATTTGTCAAAAACAATAACATCAAGCAATAAATTTAATAAGAATATAATTTAATGGGCATAAAATAATTATGTAGAATAGTTCCCATAGTAAATTTCAATTGATTAATTAAAAAAAATTACGGTTGCGTCCAATTATTTGTTTGAAGTTCCAATATAGCATAACGTGAAAGAATCCATTGATCCTCAAGATCTATATAATAGATTTAATGTGTAGGTATAGTAACGGCAAACAACGAATGCGTATCTCGAATGCGTGCGTATCTTCTTCTAGGTTAAAGTGTCAAGTTCGCAAATTTGTTCACTCATTTTTAACTTTTTATAATCATTTCTTATTCAGCACGCCTGGTCCGATATGACGTGACGTCATCTGATCCCTCCTCCTTGAATCTTCACTTAAACAAATTTGTGGCTTAGGTTTGTTAATAATATAATAATAAATACTTGGTTCGTGTTGTAAAATATACAACCGCTACACTCCGGAATCCCAAACTGCGTTTGCATTAATTTACATAATATGGTATAAATAAATATTAATATCAGAGTTTTTGAACGTTGAGCTCTACCCACGTTTCTCTAGCCAGAAATGGTATTTCCAAGTAGGTTTATGTTGCTATTTGACAACAGCTTGATTAATGCCATACGTGATTCGATAGTTGTCCATAAATATTTGGTAGTGAAAAAACTGTTGCTAAACAAAGTCGACTGCACGTCATGTGATACATAGTTTAATATATCGATACTATGCATACTGTATGTTTGATAGACATAAAAATGAATGTTCATTTACATTTTCTTAGCTAATACTATTAGATCTTGTAATCGTTGAACATTTTTATATTTTTTTCCTGTACGTTACGAAGGTTTTAAATGACCGCATACAACACTTCGTATTATGGTACCAGCGTGTACAGCAAATTTGATTTAATTGTTTGCGATAATTAGTTCTCGACGATTTATTCCGTGCGTAGATGTTCACCAATTATTCTTAAGTCCATGGTTAAAATAAACTTGTTCAATAATTATTATCAGATTATATCGTCAATAATTTAAACCCCGCCGAGGCACTCGGCCATAATAATTATGCTCTAATCGAATTAGATGACATGTGACCTTTTTTAAAGACAATTTTCAGAATTAAAATTTCAATGTCCAAGATTGCTTTTGATGTATCCACGTTTGATGTAAAATGATAACAAAAATTATTTTTATTTAGCGTTCCTGTATAATAATATATTTTTTGTCATTTACGTGTACTTGTTGTCATTGATAGTAAGTAGTATAATAAGTAAGGTCAATTTACCGGGACTTACTACCTATACTTCTTAGTTATGACTGACTTTAAGATAGTCATACTCGTGTAAATTTGAGCACAAGAAAAAATGGATTACCTTAAATATGTCAATTTTAAATTTCTTACTTGTTCTATTACATTATTAGTAAAAAAAATATTGTTAAATTTCCGATTAAAATTAATTATATATTTTATGTATTAATATAAAATTGACAAATTTATTCAATATAATATGTTCAGTATTATGTTTGTATATAGTGCTCCATACAATTTTTTGGAATTTAAAATTTACAAATTTCTTATATGTGTATATAAGTATGTCTGAGAAAATATTAATTTTCAACCTGATAAAAATTGTACAATACGGTCATCTATTTCAAAATTAAAACAATGTAAAGTTAAATTGTTGCTTTATTTGCAGATTGGTTGTATTTTTTTTGTTTTCATTGAAATGTTCATAATAATTGTTATTTAATACGAAAATCTTTTGATAAATTTGTTTGTATTTTCTATTATTTTAAGACTTTTTCCGTATTGATTGCTAGATAACACTTGAATACTTTCAAAGTACATTATAAATAAAATAGATCTAGATTTTCTAAAACCAACGACGTCAGTTCGTCAGCTTTTGGTTTAATTTCAATTTAAATAAGTAGACTCATATAGTTTACCTAATTTATAATGTCGAGAAAAATAATATAGCTTTAAGAAGATCGTTTAAATTTCCCAACATCTTCACATTAATTAATCTCAAATTAATGATAAACATAAGACATTTACGATGAACAATTATTTACAATATTATATTGTTTTATGAACTATAAGTATGCAATTAAGGATATAGTGTAAAATTAATTTTCATAGTAGGTACTAGGTGCAAATAATAAACAAATAGTATTTGATAATTAACTATACACACTTAAGCCCCTATGTAGTGTAAAATTAATAATTATAATTTATAATACAAATAATATTTAATAATTATTTGATAATTGACTATGTACAATTAAGAATATAGTTTAAAATGAAAAATTATTATAATAATCAAATAATAAACAGTTAATATTTGATAATAATGCGAAATATTGTGTATACCAATGTCCAATGGTTAAGCAAATGTTATAATTACATTGTTTTCGTTAATTTGTATAGGTAGGGCATATCGTAAATCAAATTGTGAAACGAGTCAACGTAATTCGGTACACGGTTACAACATTTTTCGAGAACAGATTCCGTCTTTTCTGATGGAAAGTAAATGGTGACCAGATAACCGTTCTGACTATTTGAGGATAGGTGACCAACTGGTGGGTGAAACACTACACCACGTTATTGTTATTTGTAAATATTGTTAGGTTATGAACGTACGTCCGTCAAAATTCCAATCTTAAACATTTCGTAATGAACATCATGAATAGCTAGTAGCGTTCTTCGAATTTTGATACCATCTAATATTCAAATCATTTATGTCAACTTGAATTTAAATTAGTAATTAACTTACAGTTTACACGCACTATTGAACGTGAAATATTATGTAAAACACTTTCGTGTCTCACAAATTATAGTTTTTACATTATACTCGTACGACTTGTACTAGTACTACGCCACGGATAAAATTAAACACAAATTAAAAATTATACATCAATTACGTGAATCCGTAAATTCTGCGAGATCGTCATTAATAATAATTGTCGTTGAACTATATAGACTATTAAATTATTATATATAGGTAATGTTCGTTTTACGGTTGGTAACACACGCACACATATCATATCCGTATAAAAGTATCAAATTTCTTTGTACCAATACGTTTTTTACATCGATAGATAAATATAACTTTCACTAGTTCGAGATAACTTTTTTATAAAACAGTCACACAAAGGCAATAAAAACTATTAAAACCCAAATGTTGTGAATATTTTAATAGTTAAAAATAAGGAATGTTTGAATGGTTAAAAACAACATGGCTGCAACTTTTCTTCGACGTTCATATTAATATTTCAATGTTGATGAATATTTTAAAATAATTAAAATTCCTTTAAAATTCCGTAGCCTGAATTAAAAATCATCGTGTAAAAATGGACTTGTAATATAATTACATCTGCAATGTAATATATTTTAAATATATATTTTTTTTTCATAAAGATCGATATCAAATTTAATTAATTATATTTTGTAATCGGTCCTCCTGACGTATTCAGTTTCTTAAAAAGTGATATAGCATTATGAACTTATTAGAAATAGAAAAAAATAATTATACAATAATCTATGTAGTTCAACTGATTAAAACATAATTGTACTGAGTAATTGCAGAGTTCAAGTCGCTCCTCTGGGCTTTTACAATAGCTTAATTGTAAATGTAATTTTAAAATATAAGTAAAATAGTTTAATATTTTATTCTAATTTATAATTATTAAAATAATATTTAAACTTTAAGCATTAATTATTAGGTATATAACATAGAGTAGGTTTGCTTAGAATAATATAATATATATTATGTAATATTATGATCAAAATATTTGAATAATCAATTTAATAAATTGAGTTGTTTTTAGTTTCATTATTGTAATAATATATTATTATTAATTAACATACAGACCTTGATGGTTGCATTGTGTAGGCAGTACACTTTACCGTATACTCGCAACCAAAATTGTTGTACTTAACAAAGACTCACGGCTGATGGCAGTGGTATTTTTTGTAAAATATAATTTTTACAAAAAATATAACTAATTCACGTGAAATAAAATGAAATGATTATCAAATACTGTGTATGTACTTAAATTAAAGTTAATGTAAGGAAAAAATAATTTTTAAGTTTTAAAAACTGGAGATTAAATATTTATGAAGTAAACTCATGAAAATACGGTTATAGCTAAAGAGCCGCTACTAACGTACTGCCGTAGTGCCGTCTGCCGTACGCCCGTACTGGTTCGAAATATGGCCGACCACATTTGTAGGCTGCTATACATACCAGTAACCACCACTACCCTAGGTCGCCTGGTTCGCCTGGTTCGCTCGGTGGGAGAAATCAAAATAATAAAGGCGACGTGGAAGACAAAAACGCGGTTTAACACTGTATAGTACTTAGATTACTGATGGAACGCGACTGTGAATGTTTTTTTTTTTTTTTTTTTGAAACTGTTCAAACTGCTTTTTATGTGTCATCTGCTTATATATAAATGTAAAATAACAACCCTATATAATATAATATATAGTATAATATATACTTCTGCCATCGTTGTTAGAACAAATATATTTTTAAATAAATATTCCTAATAATGAACATGTACATTTGTTATGTTAATATTCGTCATGAAGTTAATTGTTTTGTACCTACTTTATTTAAAACAAAAATATAATTTGGAATCTATAAATATGTTTGAAAAATGTTTTTAATTTTTTTTGTAAACTATTAATGAAGATTAAAAACTCATAATAATATTTTTATATATTCACAAAAAAACCGTAATCTTGCGTACAGATATATACTAACAATGTAATGTAATGTCATACAATGTATGACCTAATAAATATACCTATTATAAAAACATTTAATGTGAATATATTATGATACGTATCTATACAGCTACAATTAATATTAAATGCAAATAATATAATTATTATTAATCATTATAATTATAATTTATTTAGTAATTTAGAAATAAATATAATACACATTTTGTAGGTATTTGACGTCATAACTCCTCAAATACAAATTTGAATACCTATTGAAAAATAATTCTTGCATTAATTTTTCTGCCGATGAATCGTGAAAAATTGTAATAAAAACGTATTTAAGTATCCATAGGTTAGGAAATAAGTAAGATTAATAGTAAGAAATAGGTACAATTGTAGAAATATTATTACATTCAGAATTATCTACAATATTTAAATTAAATTAAAAATTAATTATTACTTATTAAAATATACTATGGCTGCTTAAGTACCCATTAAACTATAAAATTATTACAATTCACTAAGTAAGAATTTTCAGGGTTTTCGAGTGCCTATACTACAGTCGAGTCTCAATAACTCTTATCTCGAGGGGAATATAATAGCTGTAGAAATTTTAACAAAATATTCATATTAGCAATTTCAATGAATGTTAACGATTTCAAAATATTTTGACTCTTTTTAAGCTAATTATATCCATGATAATTTTTTCAAATTTTGTAAATTATTATATAGTTAAAAATGTATAAAAGTTTTTCTGCATCTATCAAAAAAAAAAGTTCATCGGAAAGTCACGCTATTTGACACTATTTATAGCCATAAGATATTTTATATTTTTATAAACATTTTTTTAACTATTCAATTTGATTATTTATACAAGTATGAAACAACGTCACGTATATAATGATTTATAATTGCATTAATTAAAGAATTAAACACATTAAACACATCTATTACAACGACATGCTCGACATCTATACTGCACAGCAGAGCGATATCTACTTGTCGACATTTTTATATTTATGAACACAAAATATTGTTTAATTAAAACGTCGTAAATTATTAATTACAATTTCAATCAATACAAATGTTGTTCGAAGTTTAAGTATAATTTGTAAGTTATAAGTTATGAGTTATATATGATTACAAATTTAATTCAATCTAAAGAATTTTTACAAAGGTTAGTTTGTGTACTGTGTACCTATCTTATATATAACGACTACCACCTGTAACTTTATCGTTCATGTATATTAATATATAATACATAAATACATAATCATATAATATAATTATAAACCGTTGACTAAGTATAGTTTATTAAGTTGTGATTTTATTTATAATAAATTATAATAATTAAAAAAATCCAATACTACTTTATTATAATTTAATAGTGCTTACTTAATACTTCTTATATCTATTAGATATTAGTAGTATTTTTATTTTATGTAAGAAAAAATGGAAAAATTAAAAACGACGAGTGACGAGTCACTGAATAAGAATGTCTGCAATACAAATATAATGAATATAAATAGTGAGGCGACACACTAACTTTGCACTGTGATCTAAATTCTAAAGTGTGGTAAAAATTAACGATAAAAAATAAAATCTAAAATAAATAAACTCTCATAAAAATTATTGATATTTACCCAATGTCCTATATATTATATAATATTAATAATCAGTAAATTTCGTTCTGCTTCTTTTTAGAAGTTTTAAGTGTAGGTATCTCGTCATTAAAATATAGGTCACTAAAAGCAGTGGTCAGAGCCTACTACGCGGCCCATTTACAAATTTTGTGTGGTCCGTTGTCCGTAAAATTAAATTGTAGGTACATTCTAAAGTTTGAAAAAAATTAAAATACATATTTCTGTGGTTCTATTATATTATGAAAAATCAAAAAGAAACAAAGGGCATCAACATTCCGTCCATCGACGTCAACATAGAATGCCAAATCAAAAAAATCTTATATTATATAAACACAATTATTATAATCTACTAATTAATATACTTTAGTAATTAGTATAAATACTTAATTAATTGAACGTTAAACTGTCTATTTTTTTAAAAATTATTTGTTATCGTTGTCAATAAATTAATATCATTAATAAAAAGGGCGGGTAAGTGTATGTCGCTCTGCTGTACAGTAGGTTACAAGTGAGTCACTGTAATGGATTGTGTTAGATTTTTAATCCAATGATATAATATCATTGAATAAGAAAAACGATTCTGAGGGAAGACGGTCAGTCAGTCTATAATATCTTACTAAGTCTAAATGTATTTGATGATATTATTGTGAATAAAGTAATTAATTTTAGTATTATAGGCATTAGTATTTACTATAGTTGGTTAAATTCATTTTTCTCAAAAAAATTATATTTTAAAATGCCATTGCGTGTATATAAAATATAACAATATATTCTAAAAGTTTCATATACCAACAAATAATATTTTTAAATTATATCAAAATAACTAAAATCATTATTCTTGGTTTAAATATGAAATTTTGTCTAAATTTGAAATTAAAATGTCTGTAAAAAATAAATGTGTTGATATATTTTTTAGATTTTTTGGTTACAGTATGATTTATTTATGAGAATTTATGTTTTAAATTTTCAACACTTAGTTATAAAAACTGAACATTTTATAATTTTTTAATTACAATGATTTATAATTTTCGAGATTTTGACAAATTTTGTCAAAATTCGAACTTTAAATGCTTATAAAAAAAAATCGTGCCTATGTATTTTTAAAATTTTTCAACTGATGTTGTAACAATATATAAGAAAGCTTGTATTAAATTTTCAGACTTTTTGGCCCACCAAATAAAATTTTATTGACAATTATAAAAAAAAAAACTAAAAAAATTGAAAACTAAAAATGTCTGTAAACAGCTCAAAACAAATCAAAATATTTTCAAAATTGAATGGTGTATAGGAAATTAGAATATAAACGTTCAGTGAAATTTTCATGCATCAACAAATATTCGTTTTTGAATTACAACCAAATAAGAAAAAACGCTACATGAGAATCGAGTGAATAACCAATGTTGTAAAATTATGAACTTAAAACGCTCATAAAAATTTATTTTTAATTGCTTTTAGATATTTTATTTTTGATAAAAGTAGAAAAACTTACGTTAAATCTTGTGTTAAAATTTAAAACCTTAGATTTAAAAAGAAAAATTTTTATGAATTTCTAACTCAAATAATTTGCAAATTTTCGTCATTTTTACGTATTTTGTCAAAATTTCAACTTTAAATGCTTAAAAAAAAAATTGTGACTACAGATTTTTAATATTTTTCATGTGCCTTTGAAACAATATATTAGGAGCATTCTATTAAATTTTCAAGAATTTTTAACGAATAAATAAAATGTTATTGATTTTAAAAAAAAAAAAAACCAAAAAGATTGGAAATTTAAAATGTCTGTAAACAGCTCAAAATAAGTCAAAATATTTTGAAAACGGTATGGTATATAGAAACTGCTTATATAAACATTCAGTAAAAATTTCATGTATTTACCGTCATTTTTTTTAGACTTACACCAAAAACCAAAATCGATTTTATCGAAAATCAATGTTGCGTAAAATTCCCGTTTTTTCCTTAATTTTCCATTTGTTTTTCACGGTACTTTTAAAAATACTGGAAAATGTTTACTTTTGACCCCCCAAAGTACCAACTAGATTCACTTTCCTATCAGAAAAAGTACTATTGAAGAAAATCTAAACACTTTTACTGTCTCAAAACGTGATGACAGACACAAAAAAAAAAAAAATAAAAAATAAAAAATAAAAATAAAAAATAAAAAAAAAAAAAGCACACATCGTTGTAAAACCAGCCACGTTTCATGCTCCGCTCAGAATCAAAATTTTGGGTATGAGAACTGCAAGTAATTATTTTCAAAATTAATACTTATTTTAAATTTATATCAATAATATAAACCATGCATTCAAATAACAATTCTGAGCGAAAGAGGCACTGTGAATCAGCATTTATATCGAAGGATATAGTTTATTTTGTATTATATAATATTTATTTTATTATGATGGGTATAGTTTATTAATTTGATAGGTTTAACTAATTATTGCCAAAAGGCAATGCAACTAAAATTAATTAAGAAAAATGTGATAAATTATGTCAAAATTTAGTTAAATCATATATTAAACATTTGCGTCAGTATTGGCAATATTTTTAAATTTTTGTAAGACAAAAATAAATATGTCATCATCATAAATTGAAAAAAAAACTTTTACAATTCGAACATTTCAAGTATCTATAAATAATACGAAACGTGCCAACATTTTTCTAGAAAATGCTTAAAAGTACAAGGTAAACAATTGAAATTTCACAGTTAACAGTTGTTTTGAAGTTTTAAATTTGTTGCAAATATTTTTATCATATAATAAGTAATAAGGTACATAAAAAAAACTTTATATTTATTGTTACTATTTTTAAGTTTTTCTTTTTTGACCCCGTACTTTTTATTTTCATTTTCCAGAGCAAAATAATTTTTGAAGTTTATTGCCACATAAAAATTCCGTGCAAGAGTCCATAGGTTATATTTATCTAAAGTTTAGATGAGTGGAATAATAGTACAATTAGTACATGATGACAGATATGTAAATACTAAATATCCCTCAAAAGTTCAAAATGCTAATCCAATAATCCACTCATCATAACTTTGAATACTTGTAATTATAAATTATATTTAGCTACTAGCTTAAAACCAAACTTCTGAAGTATTCCAAAAAAATATTTCATACTATGGAATTTTAATTAAAATCAAATTAGATTTTCGAAATAACTGTGTGTAGACATTTTAAAGACATTTTAGTCTATATATAGCAAATAGCAATGATAAAAATCTTAGTTATTAAGAGGACGTTAAACCTTATATCCGAATGTGTTGTCACTTGTCCCTATCAACCGTCTTAGTAACGAATTAAGAGGAAGCTACCCATGTATTTGTTGTCTCCATCTTACACACGTATACATATACTGCATAGAATATTTTTATTCTTTAGTTTCAATAGTGTGCTGTTAGTTTTGGTATTAGAGTGAATTGATCTATTATTAAACTTTTATGTAAGAACATTTCTATGTATAAGTGTCGGTAATTTTTCGATATCATAATTTTCAAGGGAGATATGTGCATTTGTTATTTGTAATATTTCACATCATGCTTGAAATTAAATAATGCATGGGTAGCATCCTAGCTCTTAAGTACCTAGCAAATTTTACGTTAAAAAGATCCCATTTTACTCAGTTATTTTCAATATTAGTGAGAACTGACCTACAATTATCAAATATAATGCGCGGTATGAAATATGAATATTACAATTTGTTAAAATCAAGTTTTGAATATTTAAATATTGTAAATTTCTATTATAATATTAATTAAGTTATAATTTTTTTATTAGAACAAATCGTGAAATCAAAATGCAAACATACTAAACTTTGTTTAATGAGTTCAAAAGCACAGACGCCACAGATAACGCAGAGGCTACCCTACAGACTACCTTCAATGTTGCTCATGTCGGAAATAAAACCTAAAAATATATATGGCGATTTGCTATGAAAATCTACGATGAGTGTGAGAAAATTATTGTCAAATATCAAGAATTTATAATTGTAATAAAAACAGTATAATATAATTGTGTCATTACAAGCTGTAATCTGCTGTTTGCGCTTAACCTTCGAAATTCAAAACAGTTATAATTTTGGTAACTGTGTTTGCGGGATTTCTGTTTTGTGATATTAATTTTCAAGTCAACTTTTATTTTACTAAAAATAATTATAAAACTTAGAATTTCAAAAAGATAAATGCTGGCAAGAAATGTTATACCTGTTTCCACTTGTATGCTGTTTTTTTAACTGTTCGAACTTAAAGAACAATACCTAATAAATCTAATTGTTATATACCTGTGGTTATAAACAGGTAAATTAATGATGTTAACTATATAATATTATATATTTAAAATACATTTAATATAATTCAAAAGCAAATAAACAACTATCAACAAAAATGTTCACTATAATTATGCCTATTCTACATTGAGTTAAAAAAAAATTTAAAGAAAAATGTATTTCATGATCAATGAGAATATAATGAATTTATAATTTATCATATTATAATAAATCGTAATATTAATCGTCCACGTTCATCACGAGTCACAGTGAATAGTTTTGAAAGCGTTACGAAAGCTAGGAGGTTTTTTTAAACGATAACAATAAATAATTTCTAAATACTAAAAAGTAATTATTTCTCGTGTTCTATACCAAGGAAAAAATAATAGTGCCTAGGTACAAATTATATTGAATCCCTAATCCTCTACTTGATTACGCTACACAGTGCAGACTTTGAAAATGCGCAAGTATCACAGAATTCAAATTAATAGTGCCGACGCCGAGGATATAATTAAGTAAACATTTCTGAAACTAAAGTTCTTGTAACATTTTATGCAGAAATGTGATTATATATTATATGGCTATAACTGTATAACTTATAATCCTATATAACAATAATTATAGTAGTAACTAAGTACTAACAAATTACAATTGAATAATATAGGTATACTATAATAAAATCTAATAATTAAAAACTAATAGTATAATAATTATTTTAAACACAAAACATACCTACCAACGATAGAATCGATGATAAATTAAAAAAAAAACATTACATTAAAAAATAAATGTATTAGTTATTATTTGGGCCATTAAGATAATTTATAACGAATAATAAACGATTTAACTATATTAAAAAAACTTAAGTACACAAAGTGATCATCTTAACAGTAAACATGCATTATCTAGAAAAGTTTTCAAGTTTTTGAAAATATTGTTTTATATTGTTTGCATTTGTTATAAACAACATTTTTAAAAAAGAATTTCTTTTTTGCATTTAAAAATATATTTTTGGAGATGGTGAGAATTTATTGTTATAATAAGCTTTTGTAGATATATCTACAATAATACATAGTATTGAATTTACTATTTAGTATTTGTAATTAATTGGACATTTTTACTTGTCCACTGTGTCTTGGGATTGAAAATATACATAATTAGACTTTTTATATGATAAAATACTCTAATTAATATCATTATTAGTTTCATAGAACAATTGTTATTAATATTTTTAAACCAGATTAACGTTTGACTACCTAATAGTTATATAAAATAAATCGAAATAGGTTTGTTATTGAAAATAAATTAAATGGCTTATAGCATGATAAATTATTAAATTGAATAGAGCCATAGAGGTAATTATGTCAATAAAAATAATACACAAGTTAAATTTTAAAATCCAAAGCCTTCTTTTTGGAAGTAAAATAATAGTTCAATATTTCGTCTATGTCCTTATGAATGCTATTTGTTAAGCACCCAATGCCGAACAATTATCGATTTTCATTAGGAGGACGAAACACCAGTGTGTGTTGTCTCAGTTTAAAAATGTACAACATTTCCAATTTGTGTTCTGCACTTCAGTAGCTCCCATTTCGTGTACAGTAAGCTTTAATAATAGAGTAAATTTACCTATTATATATGTATATAATATATTTATATTAGTATATTTTTAGTAATGTTTTATGTTATCACATTACAAGAATGATATCTCCACTCTCAAGGGCAACAAATATTAATGCATCTAATCTTTTTTGTCATAACTTTTAATTGGCTATGCCTAATAAAGTAATATGTGATACCTAAGTGAAAAGAGAAAACACAGTAAGTACTAAGTAACTCAGTAACCATGTAAGCTGTGCCTGCAGAGCTATACACCTTGCAAGAAAGTTTTATCAATTAAAAATCCTCTAGGATAATTCACCATTAGGCCTGTTTTCGCGTATGTAACGAAAGAAAACAGTTTACTCACTGTTTACTGATACGGCATAATTGATAATATGAAGTTTGTTTATCGCCAAAACAAAATGTATTATCAAGGGTACTAGAAACACTAAACCTTCGAAAAAGTCGATTAATGATAGGAGCAAACATTTTAGTAAACAGTAAAAAGTTTAACAGTTTTTACATTAAATTATCTCCAAAACGATTTTTACTAAATCTTTTGCCATCGGTAGGTACCTCCACAAAAAAGCGCTTATATTTTTACCTGATAATGTTATTGTCATTAAATTGTTAATTATTATAAACTAAATGACCAAAAATTAAAAATAAGATTTCTGAGCGGGAACTAATTACCTATAAAATAGAAATTGATTTTATATTAAAATTTTATAAAATGGTACTTATTATAATATCAAAAATATAAAGAATAATTTATATAATAGTAGAGCCTGGAATATGGAATTGCAAGTTTATTTATTAGGTGTTTGTAGTATGCATATGATTAGATAATTTATTGTTAAAAATGTTGACAATTCATATCACTACATTACACCCTATTAAATATCAATTAATTTTGAAAATTTTGCATATTTCAAAGATTATTGCTTGTTCGTAACATATATGTAATAGGTAGGTATACTTTATAGAATATTGCATTTTAATATTTAAATCTATTAAAAGTTTCTTATTACTAATAAAAAGTTAAGCTTCAAGTTTAGTTGGATAAATAGTTTATTTGATTCCTGGTATAAAAGTATTTCTTATTAAATATTTTTTTATCATAATATGACAAGAGATATTATATACTATTATTATGTTTATCATTTTATTTTTAATCACGTTTTCTTTCCATATTTTCATCATATTTAACATTTTTTATATGCATTAAATCACGGGTTCTACTATAATAAGAATAAAATATAAATTAGTTTTTTGTGTTTAAGTTAAACTTGACATTAATAGAAAAATATTTCACTTTTATGCCATAACAGCTGATGGTGCCCATCACCACACAATATTACAAACAGTTAATACGGAACCCTGGTGGTCAATATTCGTTTTCCATTTGATTAATGTGTTTCAATTCATGCTTTTAAGTTTTAAACTCAAAATAGTCGATGATTATAAAAAATATACTGTATAACCATATAGGTACCGGTTTTGTGTATTTTTGAACATGTCTTATGTATTACGATTGATGACAATTTGAAAAACCTTAGAAAATTTGGTAAGTATCTAATAAGTAAGTAAGTAAATAATTTAAATTAGGTAGGTACACAGGTACACTATAATTTGCAAACAACATAATTTCAAACATATTATTAAATATTAATGCTATACATTCATGATTCATCCCTTTTCCACTTAAAAAGTTTAATTATAAACTACCGCTATTATACCGGGTATGCCATCATAACAACTAGCCACTAGATATCTGAATATCTCATGGCGATGGTGTTTTCAATCTTTACATAACCTTCACAAAAATCAGTAAATGTTTACCGTTGGAAATAGCATCATATTTCATCTCTAAAGCAGTAAAGCTCCTACTTTCTGTGCCAAATATACCTATTCTGGATTTCTGTTGAGGAATTGCAAAACATTTGTAGTAGTTCGCACATGAAGTCGTGACATTTAATTGTTTTAAAATGTGTTTTGAGTTAACATCACACTGTAACTGTACAGTGTACATAAAGAGCAATCAATTTCTCACTAACTCAGTTATCGCTTAAATACGTTATAAAATAAGTAACTAATATAAAATATTTTGCACTTGTATGTAATAAAGTTTATTTAAAAATGAAACAACTCGTGAAACAATAAAATATATAAATACTTAAGCCGGATTGTACGAAAAATTAATTCATTTAATGGTCCAATAATATTTAATGGAGCAATCATGGGCCACTAAATCGTGTTTAAGGGACCATTAGCTACTTTTGATTAAATAAATGTTTAGTGATTGTTCATGCAACCCGGCGGCCGGCATTAATGTTATACTTTTATCATTATATAGATTAATGGTTTGTTTGGAATATATTACTATAATATCTATGAAATTTTTGAGTATGTAAACTAATGAAATTATATACTTACTTTATACTTGAGATTATTACTATTGTGACTAAAATGGCGTCATTCTTTTAGTAAAATATATGATATTACCGGTAAAATATTAGTTGTCCGTAACTGTACGAATGTGCGTGTGAACCATAATAAACTTTGATATTAATAATTTATTATCTGTGGACTGTGACATTGACATTGAAATGGTCACTAAATATTATATTACTAGGTACCTTTGGGTGCCTTTTAATAATTTAATGTATTGGTCACAATGACTATAAAATAGGCATTGAAGGCCAAAACTAAAACCATAATGGCAGTAAATAAATAAATATAAAATCTTAAATTATATAAATAATAAAATATTTTGACGACGATTGTAAGTGCAAAATAAATAATAATGTTTATGCTCTGTATATTATAGTGGTTTTGAAGAGATGACAAAAAAAACATAAAATAGGTATGTCATAAAATCCAGACACCCCCTTACCAACTTTACCATTAAACATAATAATTTTGTTATTATACCGATTTAATTTTTTATTGAATATTGTAAAATCACACTATGCCCCTATGGGAATGACAGACAAATTTATTTTGACGACAAGGAAATATTTTCATAATGACGTCGACGTGCTGATAAAATAAACATATTCAGTACGCAAGTATAATTTAGTGGATTATTATTTATTATAGGTACGAGTATTTATGACGACAATAATGTAATATATTCCAACCTAGATATTGAGTGGAAAACGAGAAAACGCGAATGGAAAATAATGGACGAGCGTTTGCAAAAAACACTGAACCGTGCCATTGACTTGATTGGTTCACGAAGAAAACAAAGAAAATCAGTACATTTCGAGTAAATGTATCACATATTGCCACAACGACAACGGGACGGCGCAAGGCGGTATTTAATTAAAATAATTGAAAAACCGCATCCACTGTACAATGCACACATAATCTATAAATTATAATACACAATTATACACAGGACGTGATTCAGGGTAAAGGTGGGTATAATATTCGTGTTTGCGTGTTTATGCATAAAAATACTTTTATGTGATTGGCTGGTATACATGGTAAGCTTTTGGTATACCAGTGTTCAAATGTTCTTACCGGTAGTCGGAAAAAAGCCCACGGAAAAAAAAGAAGAAATATAAATATAAATACAAATGTGAACACGTGTATACTCTACTAGTTACTACAATACTACTAATTAGTAATTATCATATACCTATAGGCTTTAACAAAGTATAATATTATATTATAATGATAATAATAATTTATTAAAATATACGATTATTATTTAAATATAATATTACCTATACTACCACTTGTTTTGTATTAACTTATTATATTATTATTTTTATAGCTGTGTAATTTTTGTATACATTATAATCTTTATTTAATCTACAGAGTAATTACTAATTAGGAGTAGAGTATACATGTGTTCATATTTATATTTCTTGGCTTTTTTTCCGTGGGCTTTTTACCTTGGTGTGTTTATTATTTTGGCTTTTTCCATTAGGTATTTTTCCTGGACTTTTTTCCGCGATTCGTTCTTACCACACGATTAACTACTTACCACGATACCGTGCTGTTGCATGTAATTCAACAATTTCGTATACACAGCTGTATATTGATAACATAAGCATATAATATGACTATATGAGGTAACCAATATATTACTAATCCTAACCGATCTAACCCATCTTAACCGATGGAAAACGTTTGGGAGACCGTTCATAGCGAACAGACCCGGTAAATTTATAGTTACATATATTACTATATTAATTGTACTCATCCCTTTTTCACGCAATTAACAATTATTTTTTATTGGAGTACATTTAAAATGTCGATTGTAGAGTATAATATAAGTACTCAAAATCTATATCATCAAAGTCTAAAATATTGAAACACTGGAAAGTGGAGATAAATATTTGTGAACGTGACTGAAATAATTTTGAACACTAAAAGTGGACACTTGTTAACAGATTCTGATTAATTGTGCATGCAAAATCATTAAAAACCAAATCTTCCCAAGTTTTCCCAGATTCTCAAAATCCTATGAAAGATGCGCATGAGCAAGTATCCTTGCTACATATTTATCACTTGTATCATTGGTCATCAGTCATCACTCATGAATTGCCAGGAAGAATGCAGTTATTAGCATAAATATGCGACTAATGCGACGAATATCACGAAAATGTGCAAATTATTTTGAATTCATAAAAATTTCTCTTTTTAAATCTAAGATTGAAAATTTAATTCAAGATTCATCAAAAGTATACCTACCTTTTTAAAATAAAATCTAGGTACCTGAAAGTCAAATTAATTTTTTTTATTAAAAACAACAAGAATATATACAATCCGTAATAAATTTATACAATAAGTAATATGGGGGTACATGTATACAGACTGGACTGCATGAAAGAATGGGCGGCGGTTCCTACTTCATAATTCTAAGCGGTTTTTTTTTTAAATTTAATGTTGGAGGTCCCTGGGCCAATTTCGTTTGAGACGGCGAGGTTTTAGTTTAATTAATTTTTATGAATGTTGAAGTTCAAATTTTTTCAAAAATATGAAAACAAATTTTTTTTTATAGTTATTTTATGTTCAATTTGAACGAAATTACAAATTAAATAACCAAGAATAACGACCGTAGTTATTTTGTTGTACCTAATATTATAATATTAATTCAACTTACCGGCTAACGTATTAATAATAAGAAATAACAATATAAATATAACATAAAATATCCCCACTGATAAACTGTCTCAGCTCGTTTTTCGTAAACTATATTATTTTATTGAATTCAAATTTAATACCATCCATTAAATTAAACAGTGACCCACTTGTGACCCATTGTACAACAGAGCGACATCCACTTCCATCATTTTTTATGTTTGTATAGGTATACACTATACATATAATACATGGTTATAGTTTATGACCGTATACTACCGTAGTGTTAAGTAACTCAGAATCTACTCGTTCATATTTCAATTTATGTGTATTCATCCACATTTTCAAAATAATCGTCTTCTTAAAAATTATCATTGAACAAGAATGGTTTTCAAATGGAAAAAAGTTTGGATGGCTAAATAATTGAATTGCATTAAAAATCTAAGTACCTACTCGGGAATAATATGGTCCTTCAGTATAGCTAAACTTCAAAATTCCAAGAATCATAATTCGAATAAAATCATTTGACGGAGAAAATAGGTGTTGGTGAATCACTCGTAAACCAACATACACGTATAAGTAACCACATTTCCGCGTCACTCGATTAAACGGTTTTTTCCATCAAGAATCTCGACCGGAAAATATTGAATTTCTTCATCCGTAGATCTACTATCCTTTCCCCTCCCCCCCCCCTAATCAGTACTGACGTCATGGCCGTATCGTCGAGAATGCGTCATTACGTCATGTTAATATACGTCATGGTCGGTCGGACGGTCTGTCGCGCGGTCGTCAGACCGCGACGTCGAGAGGTCTCCCCGTCGTCACCGCGGCTGACTCATCGGTCCGTCTGTTTGGCGGGCGGGCGGCCGACACCGCTGTCGTAGTTGCCGGCGTCCGCGGATAGGTGGCGCTCCACCCCTACCCGGTCGATTATTGCGTTAACGTTTGCGGCGGCGGACGTCCGCGCCGCCGTGCCCTGTCGGATGTAATCGGCCGCCGCGCTCCACGACAATCATGCGGCATAGCGCGTTCGTTGACTCATCCTGTATATCATTTATCGTCCGCGACCGTGCCCCGGTCGGTACTCGGTGGTGCTATATTAGAGTTGCAGCGCCAGTGTTCGGTCCGGTGTTATCACCAACACCGCCGTTGTTGTTGTTATTGTTGTTGATAATAAATTAATATTATTGTTATTACCGTCGTCGTCGTAAATATCTCATACGTAATGCAATAATTATAATAATATCGTATTATTTTTGTCCGGTTTTCCACGCGCCAAAACGTGTTCGAAAAGTCCCGCGTAATTCTGCGTATATTCTAAATAATTTCTAATGCCATTTGAAGTTTTCGATTTCACCCTCGCTAACAGTTTTTCCGATGAGTATTCGTACGCACACCGCGGATAGGCGTTTCCGCTCGAGCGGTCCGTGCCCGTGGTAGCGGCATTTTATCCTTTTGATATATTATTTCAGTTCCGCCATCCGTCCGTCGCATATTATTACTGTTTCGGCGTCGGCGGACATCGTGTACGAAGACGAAGAGGCGTCTCCGAAGGACAGGTAAGACCCATTATTACTATTTATCATCATAACTGATGTTGCATTAAGTCAGAGCCTATTTTTGTGTGTAACTCACCATGCTATTGTACACAGAATTGTACCTATAACGTGAAACGATGACGACTGGTATGTGACACAATTCGTTTTGTTATATCATTTTAAATAAATAAGGCAAAGCAACACTCGTGTTTCAGAGCTGTTCTAATGTATTATGTAGTAATGTGCCAAATATGTTCTAATGTGCTGTTTTTACTGTGTAGATTTTTCGTATCTCATACGAAAAATGACCAAAATAGGGCTTTTATTGGTTTTAGTAATTTTACCAGTGAGCGATATCGGCAAACCTGTCGCTCGATCAGCGTGTGGCTAAAACTTAAAAATACGAATTCGATTCCCCGAAATGTACTCGTACAGTTTAATGCCAGTTTGTGCATTTTGGTCGCCAAACGAAACTAGGACCAATTGAGATTTTGTCACTTTTATAATATTATATTATATTTTACATATTATATTAAGCCCACGATGACCGAACAGTTAGTAAAAACGTATGTGATTTGTTTTGTACGCGCTGACAACGGGATCTGATGACCGTGGTTATTGTTTGTGCTCGAATCGCTCGTGGCTCGTCAGGCAACAATAAATTAGTATACAATTAAGATTTAATAACGATATGAAACGCTCAATCAAACGGCAAATTCCTCATAATAACGAGGCGGGTGTAATATATATTATCATGGTCTATAAATATCTTATAATGCATACCTTGGGCATATGGATAATATGGGATTTTCGTCTCTGGGGTTTTTAATAATAATATAATATTTGAGAAAATAAAGTGATGCGTTTTCATAAATAGTTTACAGACGGATGTTCTGGTCGAAAATATTATACAAAAGAACCAAACAATCGACTATACTGAAGTCTTTGAAATTTGAATGGCCAATAGCTTATTTTACCGCGGCTGCGTCAACGAATGTATTTGTGCAGTAAAACCGATTAGCCGCGGCCCTGATTTAACGATATTTCCGAGTATTTGAGCGTGCGTACGTCATGATGATGGTAATAATAATAATAATAATAATAATAACGTGTACCGTATACGCGTTATTTGGTATTCCACTATTATTGTTTACGACAAAGACTCGTGAGTTCATCGTCGTCGTGACCGGCGGTGGAGAGCGGGGGTACGACCGTCGTCGTCACCAGTCACCGCTACCGCGGTCGCGCCGCACATGTCTGTCGTCTGTCTCGGACCCTCGTCGGGTGACCGTGCGTGAGAATAGGTTTTCGTCGGTGCAAAGGGACAGATTCTCCGCACTTGGGATGTGTTTTTATCATTAAAATAATTATACTAAAACGTGGGCGTAATGTCGGCGCGACGGGGTCAGGTAGTCGCCCGTTCTGGGTATATCGGACGACGGACTAAAACTGGTTTCGCGCATTTTCTCTCCGGACGGTTTAGATCGTGTTCACGCGATATCGTCGGATAGTCGTCGGAGATAATAACCGCGGCGACGACGACGACTACAACAACGGCTGCACGACGACGGCGCGCCGCCGCTTGCCCTTATATATCGTCGAGAACGTGACGACGATAACAGCGTGTGATCAAAAAAGGCCGAGGAGACGGTGGATGAAAAGTCGGACGCGGTTTGACCACTTGGGGGGCGGGTGTCCGAGGTCGTTAATCGCTGAAATACCATAATAGTAATAATAATAATAATAATATCAACATTATTGTCTGTTATACGCATACAACTATTATATACGTCGTAGTTCATGATAAAGTTAGTGGTAATGACCACCACAGTCAGCATAATATTATACGCGGTCGTCGATCAGTGGCGTCCTCTGAGTGGAGGGGTGAGGTCATATTGTCTTCGTTCCCCGCTGATTTTGCACCCTTTACAGTACGGCTGTACCCAATTATTCCCTTTTATTCCCGCTACAATATAAAATACTGCAGCAGATCTTTCAGAGGTCATACGAGAATAATATTATATTCTAGTCAACACTGTCGTTTTTTTATTTCACTTTCTAACCATCGACATTAATTTATTGTGCTTGTAAATAAAATAATAAAATTAACAGATTGCGTAATTCTTAATAAAAAAACGCGGTCGTCGATCAGTGACGTTCTTTTAGTTGGGGGGGGAGGGGTGCATATTGTCATTGTTCCCCGCCGATTTTGCACCCCATAATTCGGCTACACCCAATTATTCCCGTTACAGTATAAAATACTGTTGCAGATGTATTCAACTATACGAGATCAATAATACAATATTATACTGTCGTTTTTTTATTTCACTTATCATCTGCATTTGCGCTTATTATCGTAAATAAAATAATTAACAGAATGTATAATTCTTAGTAAAAAAAAAAAAATGAAATTATTCTCATTATGTGACGGTTCATTGTTCTCCCGGTCGGCCGCCGATGATGGCCCCGACGACAACGACGACGATATAATACATCAGTGTAATAAACGAACCGTTATCGCGCGTCACCAGAATGTGACTGTCACGGTTATTTTAATGGACAATAAACAAGTCGTGAGGCGTAGTAGTGGTTGTAGTAGTAGTGGTAGTAGTAGTAGTAATAGTAATAGTTGTAAGTCGTAAGTAGTAATAGTAAATAATGCGGTGGCCCCGAAATTAGAATTCACTGTCCGCCAGCGACGTATGTAAGCCTATGCTTAATATTCTTCTTCCTAGGGACAATGAGTTGAACTCTGTCCAAAAATTCGATAGTCCCGTCGGGTCGTGCAACAGAACGGCCGAAAGCGGATGCTGATCTCGTGCGTTATTCACACCGATCACTCGGACACGTGTAGTGCCGCTCTATCGAGCCGTCACCCTCCCGCCGCCCCCGCACGACGACGGTGATAAAAGTGGCGGCCCCGACAAGCACTGACAAGACTACCGCCACTGGTAGACCCGGACTGGCATCGTCGGCAATTGTTAATTGCGAGGACGCGTAATTACTGCGGGCGTCACGTAATTCGTCTAAACTCTCCGAGCGAGAATTGTGTCAAATATACTATATACGTACATTATATTATTGTTGTGCCGCCAGACGTAATTGTTGCTGTATACATAATTACTATTATATTATACTTCAACATAAATAAATGACAGTTTCTCGCTTACTGTTGTCGCCATTACTTCAGCGTGCGTATAATAAAATAATTTGGTCGTCGAATTACAACAATTACAGTTTTTTTCCGCACTGTTAATAATAATGCAATCAACGATCGCGGCAGCGCATCAATTACAGATAATGGTTTTAAAAATGAGTGTTGTACGAATTTCGCAAAAAAGTTAACTTAACAGTAATTATACTCCCATCGCGTCGACAAAGAAAACGGTCGAGTCCTACGTCGTCCTACACGCACACCTATATATTTTCCGGATTACTTAAAATTATCTAAAACGTCGAATGCGATTATTGTTATATTATTGTAAATTATACTTAACGTTAATTCGTTACACTCACTTTAATAAATTCGTTGCGATTCATAAGTAAGGACTTTCTGCTACTTTCGTGGTCTGTTGTGGTCTGTTTTTAGTGTGCAAATCATAAATAGTAATAATAATTTCGTCGTCAGAGGTTGTAACCTTTTCGTGAATTATTTGAAAAATATGTTGCATTAACGGTTTCTTTCTAAAAAGTTTTGTTATGAGATCGTAATTTTAATGCTCTCGAGTCTTGACGCAAATGTCTGAGAAGATTTAAAAACCGTGGTTATTCAAGTTTAAAATTTATTACGAAGATAAAATGCCTATATTTATAATTCATTTTGTACCCTAAACGTAATATAATGTACAAAAATATTATCCAATAAAAACTGGCAACAGCCTGTACCATAGAAATATAATTTTTCTTGAGTGTTATAACGATGTAATATAACCAAAGATAAATACGACGCCATGTTAGTCACGTATCTCTACAGTTTATTTTACCGACTGAAGTACCTTACAATATTATGAATTGTTGATTTTATGTCAAAATCGAATTCAAATCGACCATTTGTGCACACGTACTTTCCTGATGCCGGCATTTAGTCAATTTTAAACTTTGTTGATACCTAGGGCCCAAGAGGAAATCATGTAAAAGTTTAACATTTTAATCCAACTATCATTTTAATTAATTATTGTATTTTACAATTTTTACAAGACTTTATTATGGTTTGAAGAATTAAATTGAATTACATTTCATTTTTTTTTTTAATTAACAAGAATCTTGAGGAATTCAATGCTTTTTCTTAATCCAGCCTGTTTTGTGTGTTTTAAAATAATTTATTTGTATTCGTATGTATAAACTAAAAGGGATATTAGTTAATTTTACACGACAGACTTCCATATGTATTATAAATAATTTGTTTATTTTCAAGTGTCCGGAAACATTTGGTGGCAGTCAGTATAATGTATGAAATACCAAGGGGCAAGGGTACATCGCGACGTTTTAATTATTTTTAAGTGGATTGATAATATATTTTCTACAGTCCCAGAAGTTTAAAAATAATACAATACCGTGGGATAGCTTATAAAGTTATAAATATTTCTTCATTTTTAAAGAAAATCGTATGAGAAAATTATAAGCCATAATTTACTAAAATACTATTATAAGATATCTCGGATGTACCTAAGTGTTTTAAAAATAATCTACTACGTACCGTCTGTAGCAATTCTTTAAACAAATATATACATAGCATATGATTATTATATATACCTAGGTATTTTGTTTGTGTTTTATACGATATATTATATTTGAGTCTTACAGGTTTTGTAAAGTCAAGTCGTATTTATCTTATAATTTAACACCCATGAAATAATAATAAATTAATTTATACATTCATACTTAACCTGCGATGTGACGTACTTTATATCTATATAATTATTACATGGAAATATGGAATGATGAAATGTCTAGCGTACGTTGACATTTCTCTATCCTTGTTGATTAATCTGATTAAATATTGGAAATTAAAATATAGGTAATACCAAATATGAGTACCTACCTAACTATGTATATTTTATTTTTATTGAATACACTGTCTGGGAAAACAATACGTCGTCTAAGTATGATAAAAAAAACATTTATCTCATTACTTTAACTGTCTGTGATTAAGATTTAAGAGCAAAGTTTCAATGTTAATTATTTAGTTAGATATTTTTACTTTAACGTATATTTGTATCACGTTTTTATTTATTCGTATGTACATTTTTGTTGTATTCGTTAATAACAAACGTCGACAAATGTCGTAAGCCAGACGTAATTTATTTGATAATTATTTAATTTATCACCCAAAGTAATTAACTCCTAGAAGAAAATAAATATTGTTACTTTATTAATTATTTAAAATTATTTTACCATCTATTTTGTATTTATTTTATTCGTACGTCCATCAATTATATTATAAATAAATGTGACAAAATAATAATTAATATCGTCCTCGTCTACTATGCTGTACGCGCTGCAGTGTGCGCCTGCGTCCATTAACTGTATAAGGCCAATTTATTTATGCTTTGTATCTTCTGAATATCGTTTTTTGACCCTTCGTATACTGTATAGACATTTCTAAAAATAAACTGCACATTTTTTCTTTTATCCCAAGTTGGGATCTCCTGTTATATTTTATACGAGGAATATTCCACGGTGGGTTCGGTTCAATCCTTCATAATACTACGTGTTGGTTTTAAATTTTCGAAAAATAAGCATTATGTTATGATTTTTAATGTAATTGTATTCGTGTGGGAAGGGGAAAAACATAGTTACTTGTTCGGAGGCACAATGGGCCGGGTCTTCGGATTCTGTGGCGCCAGACGAACATAACATTAACGTTTCGAAGAGGTGTTTAAAAAATACATAAACTCACATAAATATGTATAACTTGCCCTCTTCTTAAGGTCTACGTCGTTCACCGGAATATTTGTAAACAATTTCACCCTAATTTTTATATTGTTCATAAATGTATACTTAATGTTATTCAACCGAATACCAATTACTATTTATTTAAAACACTACGTTATTTACTGGGTTATTGAGCATTTGATAATTCGTAAAACTTTACTTAATGTATTAACGATGTTTGAATTCCTCTGTAGCATTGTATTTGAACGACCAATTGATATGGCACTATAATGCGTTAGTATACGTAAACGTGTATACATATATATTATGTTAATGTACTGGTTGACGTAGGTTTACGGGATAATAATATTATGTTCCTGGTGACAATGACGTATTAAATAAAACATGATGATCGACGATTTTACCAAGTTTGTTTACTCGGCCCCACTACAAAGTACTTGTTGTGAGATTTTGGTTTGTAATATTTCATTTTTGTTTTATTTGTCAACCATATTTCACTTTGGTTGATTGTGGTTAGGTTAGGAAATATATACAAAAGGAAATATGAAAAGAACAATAATTTTTTTTTTAGGGTTTTTAGTTTGCTCCACGGTTAGTTTTGACAATGGTTATTGAAATTTAGAAGGGTAACCCCGGTGTCTTGGGAAAGAAAGATATAAAGTGGGTTGTGGCTAGCAGGAAACGTGGGACGTACCGGAAACGTTGTGTCTTGTGTATTCACGGCTGCTCCTACATTATATTCAGTGTTGCCAAAACATTTAAAAATAGAGCTTAATTTTTGCGAAATGATCACGTATGTTCAATGATGACAACTATAATTTGATTAAATATGATTATTTAATTTATTTAATAATTAATACTTAAAAACATTGATAATTGATTATTGAATAATTAAGAGTTATGGAAATGGTATCAAAAAAGTACAAACTGTGGTTTGATGAGTACATTCTTGTGCTGTGTCCTAATTTATTGAAGTGCTGATCAATACTAAAATTAAATTATTGTCAGAAATGGGATACTGGAAACACAGGTTATTTAAAATTGCGATTAGCTTGTGATTTTCGTTAGTAAACATTCCTGGAACGGCGAAGTGTGCAAACAATGCTAAGTCACGACATCTGAGAGATTAAATATTATCAATCTTATACTTAGTCAAAAAATAAAGTGCGCAGTCAAAATAGTGTTAGGTATTGTGTTTTATTTTCATAGGAATTTTTTATTGTTATTTTAATAAGATAATATGTTAAGTGTTTACCATCTGATATAAGTTAAGCCACGTGCGTGACTGGGATACTTTTTGAATCTTCGAAATAATTATCTATCACGGTACAACATTTATTTCGGAAAATATAATTTTATTATCAGGTATAACTGCCTATAAGAAATAACCCATGAACTAATAGTAATTAATATACAATAGTATATAGCCATATACGTATAATTGTATAAACTATAAATAGTATACAAATTAGTCATCACATACCTATATTTACTAATATTTTGTTATGTATTGAGAACTTAGCAATTCCACACTTAGGGGGGGGGGGAGCGATGCAGATAACTGTCCAGGGCGACAACATTTTGTGTGCTTAAATTTGGTGACTTGTGAATTGTGAACTTTTATAGTTATAAAGTTTATAGTTTTATAGGTTTGGTAGGGTTGGTACGGTAAGGTTGGGACTGTTAAAAACACGTGCATGTGTGCCGCGTGGCAAGGTTTTTACACAATATGAACCCGGGTGGTCACCCATCCGGGAACTAGTGGCAGCGGCCGTTATTTACTCTCAGTCCCGCTGCGTCAATCCACGATAGTTCCTTTTCTCAATTTTGTCGTGATTCAATAGACAATTTATTTAAAAAATGCTCTAAAATACTATCAAGTTCAAAATATGCACTTAATATTCTGAGATATGGTAAATTATGCACCTATTAAAACTTGATAAAATAACACATACGATTTGAATAAAATAAAAATAAATGCTTACCTAACTTAATCAACAATTTAACTATTAACTATCAAGATTCTAAACAATAATTATTTTTACTAAAATTATTTATAAACAGTTACCTATGTATATGAAAAAAAAATGTAATATTTATTTGCATAGTCAGTGCCGTAACTATAGAGTAAAAGACCCAGGTGCAAACAAATGTGGATGGGTGCTTCTTTTTTGATCATCATAAATTTAATTGATACATAAAAAAGACGGACTGAATTCACACCATGGGTATTCTTTACTCTTTAGATAGTAGTTGGTGGATGTATTGAATTTTAAAGAAGCGGTGAATAATTTCCTCGTTGAAACAATCAACAAATTTATTTATGTCACTCTAGGCTGAGTAACTTCCCCAATATTTAGATAAATAATTCCAAGTCAAAACGGACAAGGCTTTTACATTTAATCATAGTATGAAATAAATACAAGATAATGATATAATTATTTGAATCAAATTAATGGGAAAATGAAAACCAACAACATATTTTGTTGACGGCTATGGGCCCTCCGACCTGGAGGGCCCCAGTGCTGTGCACCGCTTCCTGCCTGAACCTATGATTTTTACGGCATAGTTTATAATATATAGTTTTATTAAATTTGTTCTTATTTTGTTCATAATAACAATGTGTTAATAATATGACCCATGAAATACCTACATGTAAAAAAAAGATATCTTCACTTGTCTATACTTCGAAATGAGAAAACTGTTTCAATTACTAATTTATATGTTGAAATAAATAGATTAATTTCACATTACATTAATTTTCTTACCCTTTTACCATCCAAAAATCGATAGATTTTTCTTTTGTTGTCGATTTTTTGGTTTGTAACACGTTCTTCATTAAATTGTTGTTAATCTGTTTGTCGGTTAAATACGAATTAGTCATCTTTGTATGTGCATAGATTATTTAAAACTCTGCATTATTGAACTTCTGAAATTACTTTACACAACTTAAAATAACAACTTCAATGCACACCTTAGACCGTCACCGTAGGTACTATACTGAATCATAATATTCGTGTTCACAGTGAAATTGTCAATGGATACTAATCATCGTATTGCAGTTTTATCGTTGAGTATTTTCAATTTCAGCGATAATAACATTTCCTACTAATCTGATTTTGGCATTATATTATATATTTTATTCGGACTTGTCGGTAATATATTATATTATATAAAATAATGCACCTATAAACAATATAAGTACATGCATTCAATATTGCATTTATAAATATTTCACGTATATTAAATAATTTATATTAACTGTAGTATGAATGTTTTGTTAGGAAAAACAACATTAATGTAAAATAGCAATTTTTATTTTACTTATTACACGTGGAAGGACACGTTTATATAAATTATTTTATACATTTTTGATAAATTGTTTTATGATAATTATTTATATTTAAGTGTGTACCTATAGATAAATATATTTATTGATATAAATTGTTAAAATGTTGTAGTAAAATTAAATACTGTTTTTGAATTTGTAAGTAAAGTATACTATTGTATTTAACCATATTATTACATATTAATTATATACGTTTTTATAAAGTACATTATTTAAAACTTTACTTTTCCTTCAGTCACAATTGTGCAAAAATATTTTTATTGTAGGTCCTATAACATATAATAGGTATCTGGTATACGATGAATTATAATGTTTAATGGGATTTATTTTGACATTTTTAAAATTTTCAATGTGATACTTAAAATACATTATAATTTTTGGTATTTTATACTTAAATTTAAAAGCAATCAACATATTTTTATAAAATATTTTAGAACGTAATAGGTTTAGATAGTATTAATAGACCATTAAAATATATATAGACATTAATGTTTATAAGACGTCAAACGACCCAAATGTTTTACGTTTATATAATGAGTTTAGCAAATCATGAGAAATGTTCAGTGGAGCTATTGTTCAAAACAGTTTCTACGAAACTAAAAAAATATAAATAATGATCATTATTCAAATAAACGTGTTTTTCAGCTATATATTATATTATATTATACAATAAAATACAAATGAAATAGATTTTCACTATACCTATATTATGTTATATTTCAGATTTTGAGCGGAACTATGAATGCTTTGATTTTACGATGATGTGTATTTTTTTATATTTTTAATTTTTTTTATGTCTGTGATCACCTATTGGGGCAGTGGAAATGCCCAATAGTTTTCAAAAGCGTCAGGAAAAACAAAAAAAAAAATTAAAGAGATTTTTACGAAAACCCAGTTTTTGAAAAAAATTATTTTGTTTATTAGTGTAACTATAATTTTTATAAGCGTCTAAAGTTTAAATGTTGACAAAATTGATCAAAATCACTAAAATTGGCAATTTTTTTCCAGTTATAAATTCATAAAAATTGTTTTTTATCTAAGCTTTGAAAATATAATATAAGATTCCCTTAAGTTTTCCTACACAACGATTTTCTTATTTTGTCGTTATTCAAAAAGGAATTACTGTAAGTACTTGCAATTTTCATCAAATGTTTATTTTATAATTTTCTATGTATGATAAAATTTTCAAAATATTTCTACTCGTTTTGAGGTTTGTAAAGCCATTTGAAATTTGAATTTTTTTTAGTTTTTTATTCTACAAATGTCAATAAAATTTTATTCGGTGGGTCAAACATTTTTTAAATTTAATACAAGGTTCCATTTAAGTTTTTATAATAGTTATTGATAAATATTAAATATCCATATGCTCAATTTTTTTTAAGTATCAAATTTTGACATTTTCCAAAATCTCGAATTTATCAATAATTGATATTATTGTAGTTAAAAAATGTTCAATTATTATTACTAAAAATTGTAAATTTAAAACTAAGATTTTCATAAATAATTATATTGTAATTTAAAAATATACTTCGGGTGTATGAAACTTTGTAGAGTAGATATATTATTATATTTTATTCACATTTACATTTAAAAATGAATTTAACCTACAGTTGTACTTATGCCTAATAGTAAAATAAATTACTTTAATCACAATAATTTCATCAAATATACTTAGTAATATTATTGGCTGACAGACCGTTTTCGCTCAGAACCGTTTTTCGTATACAATGATTTTATATCATTGAATTCAAATTTGAACACCATTCATTACAGTGACCCACTTGTAACCAAATGTACAATAGAGTGACTTCCGCTTACCCGTTTTTTTTAAATAGATTTTTTATTTTTACCCTACATATTTCATAATATCGTCATATAATTTTACTTATAATATTTATATACTTATTAGTTATTACTTACTGACTAGTTATATAATCTATATTGATCCATAGTTCTTATGAAAGCACGAACAGTATTTTTAAGTTGAATGTCCCTGGCGTGTGTGAAGGAAATTGTAAAAATAAATTAAATGTTTGATTTGAGTACATTTTCGTGTTGATGAATCCACGCATGCGACACGTTATAGTAGTTGTGGCTAATGTAAAACTAATTGTGTCAGTACTCAGTACCTATCAATATATACACAAAAATTAACCAATTAAAGAAAAATTAATCATCAGACGCTCTTATGACAACAATTGTTGTAATTTACACGTGACGTGTATTTTGTTTTCATTAGTTAAAATATAGGTTACGCTTCATAAATCATAATGCTATGAGAAAAAAAAATTGTGGCTAGGTTTGGGGAATAGTAAGTTATAGATCTTGAATCATACCTATCAAATAATGAATCGCAATATTTTTTCTACAATTCTACGTTATACCAAATGGAATTGATAAAAACAAAAAAATAACATTGTACAATTGGTTATCTTAAATTTTACCAACAAAATAATAATAATAACAATATTAATACTAGCACATTATCCCCCAACCGTTTTCCTATCGCAAAGTCCCACTCGAGACACGTTTATATTATATTATTATTATTATACAACAATTTGCGTGCGAGTTTTTACGGTACGTACTACGAGCTACGGCGCGGCTCAGCGGACCGTTCAGTATAAAGCTAACGTTCGCGCCGGCACGATATGTCGTCCATGTGAGTGCGTTATCACATTTTGCCCAGTCGTGTTTAACGGTGCGTGTAGTTTGTGTGTTTGCAGTTTTTCCATTCGCAATACAGTATAGGTTTGTGTCAGTTTTTGGATAGTTATTTATTAAAATTATTTCTTATTAACACCTCTCGCATATTGTAATAAAACTTAAGACTGTATTAGGTGTACCAATTCATAATTATAAATTAGTAACCATACCTTTGCAGGTGAGGTTTGAAAACGAATTTTTCGTAAACCAAAAGACTTGATATTATTACTTTACTTTGTACTGCAGTTGGCTGACTGTTTAATTTAATTTGTATTGTGTTTTTATATTAAATTTGCAATAATTTTGTCTTTCATCTTTAAGTTATTTAATTGTACAATTTTTACAATAACAATCAAAAACTGTTAAACATTTAAAACACGATATTATTCGAATGTATTTATCATTATATTATGCGACCTGTCCCTGTCCTGCTAAGAAACATATTTATTTTAAGTTTTAACGTAATTAGTTTTTAAACAAACCAAATCCCGGGGTTGAAGAGTGCAATACATGTTTTTTGTATGACAATATAATTTAGACATAATATTTCGTGCAGTACATTACTTGCTGAGATGTTATTAAAAATACGTTAACCTCTTAATGAAGAATATACCTACAGTTAGAATTTTGTAAAAATAAAATTAATTTCAACGAAACAATTTGAAAAGCGAGATGATTAATAATACTTAACCTATACGGTAGGATATTTATAGTTGTTTATAAAATCATGATGAATTAAGAAAATAAATATTTATTTTCTAGTTTGCATAAATAATAACTGATAGTTATATCTGATAATTTCAATTTATACTTTTAGTTTTTACCCCAGGTGTAAGGCAAAGTTTAGTTGCTTACTTGTAGATGTTATTTAATTTTGGATATTTAAATATTTGTAACTGAACGCAAAAATTATTTTACAATATATAAAGGTTTCTATAATTCATAATAATACGTTGTTTAGATACCCAATGACCAGTGCTTCCACGGATTTAATCAATAAAAAAACAAAATAATACATAAGGTATTCCTGTGTGTAAACGATGTAAAAATATAGCTTAAATTATATAACATGAAATAGTTATGTTCATGTTGTTCTATTGTAATATTGATATATTATTCGTTGTGTAATATACCAACATAATATTGTTAGCTGTACTTAAGCCATTGATACACTTGTAATTTTAAACAAAATATAAATGAATTATAATGATACATCTTTATTCAGCGTTAATTTTAATCTGATTAAAGTGGTTTCATGTTGCGTAATGTAAGCTATTTAGAATGTCACTTATACCTTTGTCATATTTAAGTCTTTTCGGATTAAATCATGAAATTTAGGATATTATATTTAAATTTAAATGGTATTGTGTTCATTAAAGTGTGAGATGGCATTCCCCTTTGTTAATTATATACGATACCTAACCATATTATAATACCTTTGACTATAGGACTGATTTCTCTAGATGGAAGAATTACCTAATAAGTATACAAGTAATTACTAAAAGCACTTATTTATATTCCAAAATAATTTTCATTTTCATTAACATTTGAAAAACTATCATTACTAAACTGTCTAATATTCTATTGCGGAAATAGTATTCATATTATGTTTAAAAAAAAACAAATTATTTTGGTTTTTGTTATTATAACAATAGTTATAATCAAGGTTAGAGATTTAAAGCATCACGGATATTTTTGTTTTTGTTTTTTTACCCGTTTTAAGCATTTGTATAATGTGACGTAACAATTTATATATCTTGACTATTACATAACTTAATTTATGATAGTGTTATGATCTATATACTTGAACGAAAAAAAAAAAATTAAACAGCAAGTGATTTTATTTTACAAAGATTTAACTGTTTATTTTGAAATAATTTCAAGTATTTGTTATTTCGTCATCAGAGTATTATAATACACTCAAAGTAATAATTGGTGAGTCAATATTATATGTTATATAGTAATATAATCGTTTTAAGTAATACTCGCAAAGTCATAAATTACTATTACTGTGCGTCCCATTTCTCCTTATAAATATAAAATAAAATATGATAAGTAACACCAGATTCGTTATATTATAATTATCATAATTATTTTAAATTGATGGGTTGTGACAAGTTGTGCAGGACCACAATTTCAATTCCAAGTGTAGTTATTATAACATATTCAAAAATATAAATATACCCCAGTTCTTAGCGTTTTTGCCTAAATATATATATATATTTAGTAGTATAGGTAGGTTTAAACGATGTAAATAACTAATTGAAGATTTTATTTTATTTTATTTGATATGGTGAAAGTTAAATTTTTAACAAAATTATAACTCATATTGAGATTTATAAATGCATATGGAATACTTAACAAATCAATGTTAAAACAAACAACTTTTAATTGTGTATGTCAGTTGTTTAAATCGAATATTAATTGTTTTAATTACTATACAATATATCGAAGTATTGATATAGTTTTAAAACTCTGTTGAAAAAAAAGTTAGAAAAAAGTTTTTTTTTTGGAACGTAAAAGTACTAGATATTATAATATATCAGATATAATATGTATTAATTGTATTTTAACTATATTATATAGGTCTATACGAAAATATATTGTTGTGATAAGTCTACACATAGTTAATTCTTATACAACAATTATTTTTTTAATAAGAAACATTTTTATAACCTTGTGTTGTATTTTTAATTATTACTAACAAATAAGTTAGGTATTGCAATATAATAATATAGTCAATCATATTTTTTAGGTTTATTTTTTATCCCTTCTTTGTATTGTGTATACTTGTGTATAATAAATACGTAAACAATGCGGTCAATTTGTAGGAAGTTTTTGTATTTCAATTGTGTTTACTCATATAGTCATATGTAAACAAACATGTATTTTTATGTATTCATTCACGTATAAACTAATATTTTAAGGTCAATGAAACCATTTCGCACTGCACTCGTTAAGATGCTGTCACACGAGTTTTCACAGCTTTTTTTTTTTAAATAATTATATGTTAGACTTTTGTCGCTAAACTCGCCTATGTAGTTGGAAAAGGGAGACGTCGGTTAAAAACATTTTCATAAACCGTCCAAAACGTGACTCACGAGCTTTAGCCTCCATGACTTGTTTTGCTTGTATACAGATCAGCATTGAAAATATCAGACGATATCCCAAGGAAAAAATTAAAATATATATATATATATATATATATATTTAAACAATGCGTTTAAAACTTTTATTTTATTTTCATCATCTACATAAGTCTACATAATTTATTCAAACATGTATTTAAGAGCGTGGGAAACAATCATGAATAAAATGAAAAATTATCATAGTATTTTATATTAGTACAATTGTTAATCAATGATAATCCTGATCCTGAAAAATAAATCAATTTGGACAATGTATCATTCAATATTACATTTCTTTTTTTTTTGATTCTCTTTGATATATATGTGGAAATAATAACCCATTTAAACTAATTATCTTTTAATACTTATATGATACATATTATATTATACAATTTTATTTTGTAATAAAAATGTATTATATTACTAAGTGACTGTAGCTAAATCAAAATATTTACATAAAATAGTGATCGTTGTTTAAATATATACTCATCATATTTAATTGAATAAGAACTGTTTTAGTTGACAATTGACATATATTATAGTTTAAATTTAAATTTAAAAATGTATGTTTTATATCATAAAATATGTCGACACCTTTTGCTTCACAATCATAATTCATAGTTAACAAGTGTTTAACTATGGTTTCGCAAATATATTGTATAACCGTTAGCTAAATATAATAATTAATTTGATAGCTTATAATAATTAGTCCATCAATAAAGAGTAACATAGAGTAACTATATAATAATCAAGTAAACCAGTTTCTTTGATAATTTGATACCTTGACAACATTATAGTACATACCTTGTTTTATTTTACTAATTTATTCTATCATGCTCTAAATATTTTTTCTTAAGTAGGTAACTATATAATATTCTGATCAAATATTTTAATATAATACATTAAAAATGAATGACGAAATTAATAAGCTTTTATAATAGCAAACCTACCTAGCATAGATATAATATTATATTTATTAAATAACGAATAACTCGTGCATTGGAGGCTACCTTTTTTTCCAAACTCTGTACGATAAATGCACGGAGATCAAGAGTAACGATTGGCCGTCGATTGTTGGTAATGTTGGAATTATCGAAAGAATTTTAAGAATGTAATCTCGAACGGCTTGTCGAACGACCAATCGATTCTTTTCAAAAATTATACAAAGCTGTTTTTCCATCACCAACCACTTAACAGATACTCGGTTAAAATGTCTTGATGTTCTTTTGTTTCAAATTAGACCTCTCCATATATAGTGCAATAGGTTTTCAAGGTGAGCAGTCTGTTTTCAAAATGCACTCGGGAAATCCTACAACTCGCACTCGCATGTTGTTGACCCCTGTGCATATTCGTTTGGACACCACTGTGCGCGCACCATATGTTGTTCAGAATCCGTTCCCCCGCCCTTCACGTCCTGTCACCCAAACCGTTCGTAGTAGGCCACTCGCACGTCTCGAATACACAGCGCCTGTTTGAACTATCGGGCACCGATGGCAGACATCACGCACATGGGCCTTCGTAATAAGCTAATATACATGCAACTTTTTTAAATAAATGCCTTCTCCCTTTTTTTTTTACGTCGTCGGAATATAATTTTAAACATTTAAATTTAATCATGTCAACCCCATCGTTGGCCATCGCCCTAATCGCCGAGTCGTCCGTATGGTGAAAATACGTCTGGCTCCAATTTTGTATTTAAAGCATAACCTATAATTGGTTCGGTATACAATACTATACGTACTGTAATGTTGATCGCCGCATATTATGTTATGTAAGGAGACCTTTGACCAGACTCGTGACACCAGCTGCAGGTCACTGCTGCAGATCAGTGGTGCATATCAAACACTTACCGTCTACTGGGAGGTCGCCGAGACGCGTATAAACGTGGGTCGGCCAAGAAGAACTGACTCCCCGTGGTTTTGGGTCCACTGGTCACGGTAGTACGCCTATAAAAACTGGCCACACTTTCTATGAGAACAAACCCGTAGGTGTCGCATGCCAACTAAATCTGATATAACATGTGTTCAAGTGTTCAAACCTTTCGATTTCGATGTCTTATCAATGCACATCTAATGTAATATACTAATATGTATGCATTTTTACAACGCGCTCTTATTTATAAAATACACATCGCCGAAAATAGAGTTAATAAAAACGTACTCCAATAATACTTTTTACGTGGTAGTCTCCATATACGCACAGTTATAACTTAAAACGAATATCGAAGACCACGAAAGAATTATCCTTATAGTTTTAAAAATTTAAATCTGCTTGTTTTTAGACATGTATCAAACGTTGATTAATGTTTAAGCATTTTTAACTTCCTTTCCAACGTCCATAACCTAGTTGCGTGTTGTTTTAGATTATTCTTATCTATATGATATGTGGCTACATGGTGTTTATTACAAGTTAATAACTGAACACTTATATTTGTGACCATTTCCACAGTAAAAATATACTGTTGGTACGTTTGGTTTTAATATATAAAATTATATATAGTTTTTTTTTATTGAACGCACTTGCTTGCAATAATATATCATTCTGTACGACAGACAAGAGTTTAATAGACAATAATGGCGAAACGCTGGAGCATGATCATATTCATTAAAATTAATGTGCAATTGTCATGAAACCGGCAAAAGACAGAAGGACACTACAGCGGTCACGTACATCCTACATCCTCTCTATTTCATTTTTTTTTCAATTTTCACTCCGGATATTATAGTCAATTTTAATAAACCACTCTGTGTCTGTATGTGTGTGTGTGTGCATTATATACGCGTCGTTTAGGGCCTGTACAGATTATCAATAGCATAATTATGGGTCACGAAACCGCATAGTACGTATTACCTTTGTGGGCGTTTTGACACGAGTACATTTTAGTCGAATAAAAAAAACTCCCACTTTTATGTCGATTAAGGTTTATGTTTAAATGGAAATAAAATGTTTACCATCTGTTTAAAATTAAATTTTTGAATACGTAATGTAAGTGGGAAGCGAGATCCATAGATTGTAATGATAATTTTTATTTTATTTTTGTGGTAACAAGTACAAAAGTAATAACGTCCGTTAAATGGTCTTTTCTTTTCAGTAAAATAATTGTTCAAGTGTAATGTATATACTTAGTAAAATGTGAACTATCTGTTTTTAGATTTTATTTAGTTAAAACAAATCAAAAAATTACAATAGTCTAATATAAATTATGACAGTAGCATACATGCGATACATAATATATATGTTCTGTCGAATGTCATATAGTCTTAGTTGTCAACTTGGAATAATAATTGATAACTGTAGAGTGTATATCAAATAGAAACTTTCAGCTTTATTCTACCAATAGTGGTTGAAGAATTTATCTTGTTTACCGTTTAAACATTCAAGATTAAATGTTTAATATTTTATGCATATTACTCATAATTTATTAGTTGTAGGTTTAAACTACAATCTTTTAATAAACTTGAAATATTCAACTGTTTTTATTTGTCAGCGCTAAGCTGTTAAATTTTGATAAAATCATATCGAAAATGTATTTATATCATACCTGGCTACCTGGTATATTTAAATATTAGAAAATATGAACACTTGAAAATAATGTGACTGATGTTTATTCGTTAAATTCATTGGGTATAAAGTACCTATAGGTACTTACTACTTATATAGAGATAAGACATTAAGACATTGTTCTATATAAATATGAAGTATATTTATGTACAATGTGCATAATAGTTCTATTGTTCTTTTGTATACGTTGGGTTGGTACATCATTTTTTATGACGATATGATATTTGCGGCATTTGTATCTTTTTTTATTAATATATGATTAATTAAACATTTTTTAGAATAAACAGATAACTAGTACATTTTGTTTTGAGAAATTGTTTAACATTTTTAAATATTTACACAATTTCTTAATTACTTACATTTAAAATGTAGCATTGTAGTGTATAGCTGTTGATATGCACGTACATTTAGTCAGTAAGTTAAATTAGGTAATAGGTAGGCTATCCTCTTGTTCAATTAACATCGCAGAAAAAAATATTATTCTTCTGTTACCTTCGGTTTTTTATTTTTCCTCTTCCGTAATGTTATCGGCGAATGTGGTGCTGTCATCAATTATTTCCGTACCTTTTTTTTTTCATGGTGTAACATTTCTTCAGCCGCGTATTTTTACAAATTCTTCGGTCCATCATCGTTCGAGCTCGTTAATTTAAATTAATTACTACATGGACTTGTTCGTTAATCATATTGCATCTCTGCAATTCAATACCCATACAAAATAAGAAAAAATATAGGTAGATTAAATAAATATTTTCAAATGTTTTCAGTTTTTACAGAGGTTTTCAAGACTGTGTATCGTTTTCATTGTATAGGTATATATATGCAGTTTTTACATACTTACCAGACGCATTCAATAATATCACACTCGTTTTTATATTTTTAGTAGGCTGTGTTAAAACGTTTCTTGCGAACATGTACGCATAATTAAAAATATATTCGTGTTATATGATAGGTGTTGTTTGATGTATGGCAAAAAGATGGAGGGAGGATGCGTTGTAATGAAATTCTAGGAAAAAATTGTTTAACCTACGAATCACTCATATATACATATAATATGCATATTCTCAAGGTCATAACGTGAGCCGGCGAATAAAATTAATTCGAATTTTATAGATAATATTCATTTTTCGACTTTCGCTCGTCGTTTTGGCGTCAGTGTAATAACACTTTGCGTTCGATGCAAGTCATAAATTGCGCCATTAATGATAAGAGACGTGTAATCCATAATAAATTTAATTTCTAATAATTAATAACTAATAATTACTGCCCTGTCCCGACTGACGACGTTGGCGTTGACGCTTGAATATAAAAATGCTATAAGGATATAATAATATACCGACTTGCGACATGTGTAATTTATTGTGTATAGTTAAGTAGTAGTGCGCGCACTGCAGGTGTACAATACCGTTTTTTGACTCGATTGTACGTTTTAATTATAATAATACCTGTGTGCAAGTTGCTAATTTTTTTACAGATTAAACATACACGTGTTGTACCGGTTGAAAAGTTAATTTGTCCAATATAATTTACACTATATTATAATACAGCGTATACTTTAAAATGGGCGTTACAGCTTAAATGCTATAAGACATGACGTATATCATTATACATTTATACGTAGATGTGTGCTCGGTAGAATGTTTTCGCAAACAATGTTTTGTAACAACGACGAATACACCTACCACATTTAATCGCACGTACGAAATAATTTATATTATGTCCTTTGGTAAACACGCGTGTTTAACATAATTTCGCTGCAGCGCTCGTTCTCAAGAGCAAACCGTTGGGTAGGCACTATAATATTATACGTTATTTCGTTGGTATTGCTTTTTTAGGGCTGTATGCACACATTATTTTATTTTTCTCGGTGGATATAATACATTATTCGTAACAATGGCCCGTTTCTCGTTGTTGATTTGGACACGAGTGGCGCTGTAGGTTTTTGAATATTTGAACATTGAACCGCGTGCGCTGGAAGCATAATAATTGTTGTTTTTTTATCGTTACGCCGTAGACTGTTTAATGTGATAATGCGTGATAAAAAAAAAATAGTCGTGATATATCTGTTTCCGGTGAACAATAATAATAATTTTTTTCACGGCGATTAAAAATTTAAAGTTATAATAAAGAATAATCGTTTGAACAATTGGGCGCACCAACCCTTCATTGCGCACGCGTGTCAATTTTTTAGATTTTTTTATTCACGGTGATAATATTTTAATTATATGGTATGCATGGTAAGTTCGCGGCTATGGTGTATACACTATAGTATAATACATAACGGATTTATAAGTTATAACCGGTCTCGACGACTTTAACAAATTGTATTATTTTCGCGTGTGTACATTAGAATATAGAATATATTAGACTATAAATTATTCTAAATTAAATGTACACAGCACATTTACCGTTTCTATATTGGTACGTACTTACAATGTGTTTGCGAATTGTATAACCAATGCTTTTTAAAAATTTGCATTTTGGTAATTCATTAAAAATAGCAATTTTCTATAAGTACGTAAGTTATGATTTTGAGAAGGGTATTTGCATATTCTTCTTTGAACGTGCGTGTCATGTGTAATATTAATATTTAATATCATCAGTTACTAGTTAGGTATTTAGAAAACATTTTTCATATTATATACTGCTGCCTAATTAGTTGATATATAATTTCAATAGAATATTCTATACTTATCTGTTCGCCGTTTGGCGAGATTGCGGTTTTAGCAAAATCCTGTTATTATAATAAATAACTATTTATATAAAGCAATATCGATTTCTCAATAAAAAAAAAATCAGACCGAAGTCCACATTCGACATTTGATAGCATGTTGTTTTTTTTTATCATATTTACTGCTCTGCTGGTTTCGTTTGAACGTTTTCTTTGTCTTTTGCAAATGATTCTGGTTGCATTCCATGTAAAATTTTAATTATAATTTACCTACCTTCTATTTCAACGATACTAAAACTTATATAGGTTTCTTTGAACGAAAACCGAATAAATAAGCACTCCAGTTAAAAACAGCTTTAATAAATTATAATCTTTCAAATATGATATTCGTATTCGATTCTTCGCAAAAGGATTGAGGCTATTTTTGTTTTACTTTGATGTGAGTTTTATTTTTGAAGACTCTTGATTTTTTTGTGCAATAAAAAAACTCAAAAGTTTATATTAGGTAACATATAACAGCCAGCTCTGCACTGTTTAAATAAACCAGACACAGATGGTAAGCTTTATTTTTTCTGAATTTTTGGTAATTTTTGAAACCGCCGAGAATAAATAATACTAATTAATTCAATTTCACCTATTTCAAAATATTGTTTGTTCGAACTTAATGATAATTTGGATGTTTAATTACAACATAAATGATTGATTTCACATTATTGTGACAACATTTTTGCCATAAAAAATGGCACAAAAATTAACTGTTTGTGTACATTTTATTCATATTCATATTAAATTATTATTGTATTAGTTATTTTGAGTCTTATAACTTGTCTGTCATTTATTTATATTATTATAAAATATACATTTAAAAAACGAAACGTGAAGAAACGTTTTTAAAATTCGATGATTTATCGTTGTTCTCAAAAATAAAAAATAATATACTATTTGTTGTACCAAGGTAGATAAAGCAAGATGAATGTCCCAACTCCCAGTCTGTATTTTCAGGATTTTAGGTTGTCATAATATATTTTAAATATTACATGAAGTTTTTAAATGCAAAATGTAACACGAACTAATAACGAGGGTTAATTTTGGATGTTATAACGCTAAGCGTTAACCTTAATTCAAGATAATGCAGGTATGCTAATTTTAGACAACACCTTCTTTTGGTATATTATTATATATTATTATATAATATTATAATCTTTCATTTGATTAGTGTTGTCAGTTTAGTATTCGAAATACTAATGCGCGAGAGTGTTCAGTGCGTAAATCTCACTAAATTATATTGTTAATTTTATTCTTGTAACAGATGCTATTAAGTATTTAAGTATTTCATATACGAGGTAGCATTATAGGGCTGAATTATGTAAAATGTATTATAGTATTTACTATTTATATATCATTACTAACTCAGGAGGGAAAATTAGACCTTTGTAATACAAACTTAAAATATTATATCATTATATTAATACGAAAAGGGATATATAATTATAAAAAGTACAGATACCAATAAGGTATATGTAAAATATACTACGGACCGCTAAACTAGAGTATCGTACCTCTGCTATAAAAAAAAAAGCCACGTAAATATTAACCTAATGATAATAATAATAATAATAATAATATGTAATAATTAATAATAAACGGATAATATTTTATTCTATCATCGATATAATATAATAATGTATATTATATTTTATATTATTATCGAAGTGAATCATAAGAAAATACTTAGTATATACGTTGTATATTGACGTCAACTGAACAGGGCCAGCAGAATATATAGAAGGGATACATGATACATCCTGTGTGCAAAGGGTGCCAGTGGTCCTTATCTCAGCTGTAGTCGAGTATATTATATAAAGGAGGGGTCCCGCGGGCTGTTCAAAGAGTCAGACTATTGTAGTGTTTGATTCCAAGCACCTTTTTCGGTCTGTAGTCTGTATCATATTGGTTTGCACTTAGAACATTGTCATCAGCTACATATTTATTTTACAACGGAATTTATTTACTTTAAAGTGAATACTATGTCTTAAAATATTAATCTCTATTTTGATGTCAGCATTTATTTTATTAAGTATAATATTATTAATTTACTTATATAATTGTCATTTGTTTTGTTCTTTTAAAGATTAAACAATAACATTTTTATTATTTATTATTTGCTGCAGTTAATGTAAAAATTAATAGTACAATTATTACAGTATTAGTTGCAATGTAAACAGTTTTTTTTTCTTTAAAATAACAGTTATCACGAACCTGTGTTATCCGGAATTCCAAGCAGACGTGTATTGTCTGCTTGAAATGATGCCTAAAGTGGTGTTTGATATTGTGTTACGTTTCCATAATTTCTGACAGAATTGTCGGTCCCCACAGGCCACGTGTCGGTAACGTGTGTATACTGTGTGAATTCGGCCTTGGGTGTTTGACTAGGTTGACGTGATAAAATATGAGCCCACATGTCGATGACAGGTGAAGATTATTAAACCACCAGAGGGCGTTCGGTGATTGATTATCAAAATATAAAATATAATTTGGTTCATCCGCCAACATAATAACATCTACAATATCGTAACGTCTAACTTCGTAATAATAATATAGTGTTGGGCTTTAGTTAATATATGAACCCGGTGCGTTACTATTTTTGGGTTGATGCGTCTATATTATTATTTATTATTGTTGGAATCTCGTGATTTTGTCAGGGGACAATATACTAAGGCAGTACTTCCAAATTCTTAATACACAATGAACTAAAATTACTTATTGTATGTATAGTAACTTATTCCTATTGTCCACGCATTTTGGTCTTCGAATATAATATTGATTATTGGATGACTCACGTGTGTACATAGTATACAAACCCTGAACACACAGCTGTCGGAAGGAGAGTATATTAAGCAGTATAATATAGCTTTAGACATGATAATATTATGACCGGTCCTTGCTGTAAACATTACAAAATCTATAATCTATTTGATATTTATTTTTATATATTTAGATTTGTATAACATTTCGAATTGCGATACGTAGTGAACAGTCGCTTATTAAAGTGTTTTTAAACAACAATTGTTAAAACGTATACATTTTATTATTAATTTATATTATGCACTTTTGGAAGCCATGGCATATCGGTTTTGAACAGTTCATTATTCATTCCAATTTAGAGGGTGATTTCAACAAGAGATATTACATTAGGCCATTAGGGTCAAGTGTTATTCTGTGCCGTCAGCTGTTGGAGGACAATAAAATTAAAATAACACTCGCGGGGGTAAAGTTAAATATTATTCATATAATATTTGTGCCCTTATTATTGTTTTCAAACAAGTTTTTGTGTTTTAACAAGCACGTGATGTTTTTGCCTTTCAATATTATCTTCTGTGCAAAGTACGGTGTACGTATCAACCAATTACCATCGCATAATATACAGTGTGTTCAAAAAGTATTTCTAATTCCTGAATATACATTTTTGAATTTTGATTTTAAAGCATCATCAAACGCATATATTTTGAGAATATTTTTAAAATGACACATAATAAATTATTAAACCTGCGATAGGGGTATTAACTTATGATTTTTAAATGGCAATCACAGTGTTCGAGTGTTACGTTTTGGGAAAAGATAACCTTTAATTTGACCCATATAATATTAGATAAATCACATTTTAGACCAGTGCGGTTAAGTCTTGTGATCAAACAATATTTTCGTATATTTGTAAGTTCCTAATCAGCGGTGTAATATAAAAATGTTGGATAGGAGGGAGACACACAAAAAAAAAATGGGACCATTATTCTTACAAAATAAATAAATTATGTTGGTAGGTACTTCAAATAATTAAACAATTTTTAGGTATATACTGAACAATATACGTTATCCTTATTAATTGGGCTGTGGAAAGAATATTATAAAATACTTAATATCTAAAAAAATGTATTGAATAATTTGCAAACAAAAAAACTAAAATTTTACTTTCAGGAATCAAACAATTTCTTTAAAATTAGTCTATCTTATAATTTGCAACACGTTTTAGTTTAGTGCAACCAAAATAATAGTGAGCAGATAATATATAGATAATACTTGGTATACAATATATAGGTATGCTGTTTTGTTCCCCTTAAAAATACAATAATACTCTACTTACCGTTAGTCGTTTATCACCATTTACGCTTTGTGCTTACTTGATTGAAGTAAAACGATGTTTACTATTACAGCTGTAATGAGACCATATGAGGGCAATTACGACGTCGATTGTCCAGCGGACTCCAATTACTGTGGCGACTCGGACGAAGAAGAAGACCCAGAACGATTATTAGACGTTTGGCTCGGTGAATTGGACTCGTTAGCTTCGGTAAATATATTATAAATTAGAAATAAATACATGCACACAATTATTTATTATTATTTGTTTTTATTGAACTATATGGTCCAGCAACTATGGCCATTAGCTATTGTAGGAATTATGGTTGGTAGGGTTGATGCGGTAGGTTGTGTGAAACGATTTATAAGCAACACGTTTGTGTGTGTGTGTGGAAATGTGTTTGCCACTACGCATCTGGGTGGTCACCCATCCGGGAACCAGGGACAGAGGAAGTTACTTACTTTCAGTCACGTTGCATGACTGATTGAAACCAACGCGCCGCACTAAACCACATACGCAGTTATTGTTTGTGTATATACTGATTAATGTGTTATTCTGTATTCAGCGATGTAAATATAGATCTAGGCGTTTATTAATTTTTGCACATTGTTTTCAAACGGTGCGTGTGGTGTTTTATTAAATTATAATAAATAATGAAACCGTCGGGATAATATGTACATGATTCTGGATTATTCTCCAAGCATGATCACCCCAAATTTTTTTTAATAATGAGTTTATTTAAATTCTGATTTTTGGAATTTTCAAATATATATAAAAATCTACATTTATCGAATTGAATTTTTTTGTACTATACTCGAGGAGTGTCTTGTGGCGATGATAAACATCAGTTTTTCAAATGATAACCCCCCTTTTTACCGTAAATAATTTTGTGGATTATTTTCAGAAAATGTTTTGGTGTTACTTTTTATAAATAGTCGAAGTATAATACATACTAGATTCGATATAACAAATATTTTAAAATTTTGGTAAACCATTTTTGACGACTATTATAACATAACAATAAACATTTTAATAACTGAAAAACTACTAGTGAGAATTTTAAATGAAGTACATAAAAGTAATTTAAAAAAATTATCTACTGAATAATTTGTAGTAAAAAGGAGTGGAGAGGTTTTCATTTAAAAACAGATGTTTGTTCCGTCACGAGGAGGAGAACACTTCTTTAGTATAGCACCTATAGGTACATGAAATGTGATGAATTTAAAAATATGGTCTAATAGGCAGTGGTTCTTAACCTTTTTTAGTTCAGCGCACCCTTTATCGTAATAACTTACTGCTATTTGCTAACGCCCCCCTCATGCAAAATCAAAATGTCTTCTTATAAATATATAAATATTTATTTATTTATTCATCACTATATTATAACATTATTAATTAAAGTAAAAACTCTTAATTTTAGATAGTACCTAAAGGTTATATTTTACACCACTGAACAAAAAAATTTTACTTTACTATACAGAGTTATATTCATGTTGAAGTACCTTCGAAAATGATTTCAAGCCCCCTCAACGCCCCCTTCAAAACTATCGCCCCCCAGAGAGACCGAAATGCCCCCAAGGGGGCGGTATCGCCCCCGTTGAGAACCACTGGTCTAAGGTCTTTAAGTATATTTAAAAACTAAAAAAAAAAAACAGAATTAGAATAAATTCATTATAAAATGAAATATAGGGATGCCGGCATGTTTGGTGAATCACCCTGTATAATGTACATGGTAGTCCGGAAAATTCTCTATCGATCTAGGTAGTCTGAATAATACTTAAAGTAGGTACCTATAACATTTGAAAGGGATGATAAATAATACCATTCTAAAATGATTCTGATTGGAACTATAGGTTTATTGTTTTGGTAATTGGAAACTTATACATTTGTATATGCTTACAGAATGATTTATTAAATTTAGTTATGTATATATATGGTCTTATGGCTTATGAATTATGGGCAACTTTGTATTCAAATTTTCTAGTTATAATATTTAAAACATATGGGCCGTACAGTTCATTAATCTTGCGCAACTTTCCATTTTTTCTGCTTGTAACAAAACTTGGGAAAACTACTACTGTGAAAATAAAATATATTACCTCTTAAAAGCATAACCGTCATAAGTTGCACGCTACTGTTGTGAAGTTCTCTTTCTATCCCCGGAAAAATATGATATACAATATAATATAAACACAATAAACTGAGAAAAATAAGACACATCGTTGTAAAACGAATCACCTTTTTCTCATCGATCTAAAATATATAAAAATCATCTATATATAATATAATATAATTACCGATTGATTCATATTATTATTATTACTTTATAATGGTGTTATAGCGTGTAGATTGGGTGCTTTCCAAGGCGTGACTAAAATTGATGTATCGAAATGTTATAAAATGTGAACGGTGTTTTTTTTTTAAAACAAAATGTATTTCATTACATTTTACGGTTTGGGCGTGACGCGACCATGGTTGCCGCTATATACAGTACTGTAGTCTGCAGCAGCAAGCAACCCCATCCAGTCCCAGAAGACACCTTATTAAACAGAAATAATATTATATTACACTGTGATCTCGCTATATATATTTATCTATACATGCATTACGAAAACCGCAGTATGTATAAAATAATATTTAGTGGAGATTCGCGCGTGACCTAAATCTACGTATATCATATTATTATTATTATTATATTTGTTCTGTGTAGTTAAAACGGATTGTTATGATACATTTGGTACCCAATACATGAAAAATATCTGAAAATCGGGCAATTATAATTGATACAACAATAACTGCAGTACCTACCTATGTATCAAAATTGAAAAGACTGATTATGATTACTCGTGAGTCAAGACGCATCGTTTTAAAATGAGTTTGCTGATTTTAATCTAAAATAGACGGATCAGGAAAAGATTAAACGGCTGAAGTAGCTAAAAAAAGTCGTCTTTCAGCATGCAAAGAAAACAGAGACACGAGAACTAAGCAGCACAGCTCGCGAATATAATATTATAGGTAGAGGTGATTCTAGAGATCCTCGAAAAATTAAAAATCGTTAGACTCGTTTGATGATATTCGTTTTGTTGAAAACATGCCACTGTTCCGGATCTGGTTCATAGTATTACTCTCCATAAACCTAACCCCACTAGCAGATTTTGATAATTCAAATGTTTATTTTACATATTATAGTTTATAATAAAACGTTTAAATTATGTATGTTCCGCATGTAGTATGTACGCGCCATGACAATATAAAATAATATAACGCTTTCACTGTAAGTTTTATTTATGCAGGAAGTATAATTTTGACTTTAAATGAATAAACTGAAATATGATATATCTACTACACTACATATTATATTAATGAATTCTATAAAATGTTATCGTCCAGTATTCGATTATAAATGAAAAAATATTATTTGTTATGTAAAATTAAAATAAAAGATAGCCATCATGATGTTATTTTTTGACACTAATTTTTGTTCCCCCCCTCCCATATATTGCTTTGCTCCTACAGATTTAATCTGGCACGGGTCTGGTCCGAATAACAGCATCAGCAACAACAACAAAAACAACAATATCATATACCTATAATACATAGGTAGTATACAAGTGCTCGACGTATTTTTCTCTATCTTTCTCTCTCAATATCTCGCTCAGTCTTGATCAACAAGTCCGTCACGGTGATGTCGGGATTTCGATCATCAAGGACGACTTTACGGGCCACGTATGGCGTATATAGGTATATAATATATATTACGTATATATCTAGGTATGACCCATAAGTATGTATATACGGCCCGTCAACAGATGGCATGCGCCCTTATTACAGCAGCGGCAGCTGCAAACCTATCCTTGCCCCGCGCCGACGTGTGCACTGCACGTGTCCGGGTCTTCGGGGCAGGTGGCGCGTGTTGTAAGTACGACGCTGCACGATGATGAGCCGGTATGCGCGCGACTGCACCCGGCCAGGTGTTCTGCGACGGTATAACGTACATGATTTATACTTCACTTACCTTGTGTCGTGTGTGTAAAATATATAATACACACCATGGTCAATTAAGTCGGTGAGATGATGGTTAGAAAATGAAGCTGCTGCAGGACATCTTAAATCTGTTTTGCGAAACACGAGCTGCTGGCGCTGGATTTGATTTTCCTCCACCGCTTGACAATATAAACGATAAATTACTATACAATTTAAGTTATAATCGTATATTGTATTATTATAATATGACTTCGTTTTATTCGAAGACATAATAAGCAATTATATGCTTTAAAATGTATTGAATACGAGTACCTATTTTTTCAAACAAATAAAAAGATTTAATATTAATTTAAACAAAATTATAGAAGTATTCTTTTGAATATGTATTTAAAATTACATGATTACAAAATACACTGCAGTTATTAAATATGAAAACAAATTATTAGTAATAATTTATGTACTGTACATTGTACGCAGTACACGGAGGAAATACGTATCAAAATTATATACCTACATAATATATAATAATATGAATTATGAAGGCTCGCCTTTTCGTTTTTTGACGTTAATAATTCTGTTCTGTTCTTGTTAACATCGATAAACTACACAGTATTGTATACAATGTTGCTAGTGTACATTATACTTTTATGCATTATCGGTTATACATTGTATTGTTCGCCGTTTTTCGGCTGAATATGATATAGACATGTGTGGCACATCCTGAGGATACGAGATCACCCGCTGCACAATAATATAATGTTGTTCGCAGCGTGACATTACGAACTTGGTCTTGAAAAACATAAATTCGTGTTTGCGTCGTTTACAAAGACCCCAAAATACAACCCATAAATATATTATGATATTATGGTTTAAGACGTTCGTCCCTCCGCCTGGAACAGTGTATGTTACGGCAATTGTATTTCATTTTGATTATGAACACGACAATGAAGCACCAGCAGTGGCGCAACATTGTGTTATGTACTGCGCGCACTCGCGATACGCACTTGGCGATTCATAAATATATCATTAAAGTAAGGCATATCAAATTGTCTAGTGGATGTCCTATAAACACTCAATTAAAAATCAGCTCCGTTCAACTGCCGCACATTGAATTTATTGATTATCTATACATTACGGGTAGAAAGTATATAATATATAACGGTTTCCTAATAACTGGTTTCGATTTTAATGATTATTATAATAAGGTTTGTTGGAATTAAATGTATATCCACTCGATTCGCTCTCTTCTGCACTGCGAGGATAGTGGCGTAGTATAATATGTTATCTTCAAGTTTAACGTGGAGGGTGCGACTTCCTAGTTCCAATCACATTCGAAAAACAAAGTTTGAAATCAGAAAATGGCCAAGATTATTAAGAAACGAACGTACTCACGCTTACATTATTTTCTTTGCAGCCGTTTTTCGAAACTTCGTCTATATACAATTATACGTGTTGAAAATGTCAACGGTGGAATTACATATATAACCACTTTTACTGCCCGAAAAAATCTTTTTCTTTTTAAAACCATACGACAGATTTTCTTGTTATAATACGTTGAAGAAATATATACTAATTAATAGAGGAAAGACAATGGTCAATGACCACCACATTTTGCATTCCGCCGGAGACATAAAACCATCATCGTCATTTTATAATGTGTACTAGAAATATATATATATGCATACGTCAATTAAGTTTATGCGTTTCTAGAAATAAAAATAAATAATCACATGAGCACATTATTTAAAACCTACTTAATATGATATGCAGCCATGCAGGTCCCACGAAACATATTTAAAACTATTTTAAATAGTATAATATAAACACTGTATACATATAACTTTTGATGAAATTTAATATTAGTCTCGTGGTAGTCGTGGGTTTTAATAATATAAGTGCTATTCACTGAAATGTACGAGTTTCAAAGGATGGAAATTGTCGTAACTCGTAATGAATCCAATCCAAATGTCCGTAGCAACGAATCGTCAGTGCGACACACAATAATTATACAGAATTGGGTTTTAAAAACCTATCAAAACCTCTTTAGCCTTAACCTTTTAGTATGGTACCTAAACTAACCAATCTACTGCTTAATGCTACTGAACAACTGTTGTTGTTTAATAATTATAAGTTTACTATATTTAGTATATAATTTAGTTTATTTTTTATTTTTAACTTAAGCAGTATTACCTTATAGTATTTAAGTGTTTGTTACATTAGGGTAATATTAGTAAAAATTATGCAAAAATACAGTGAACAAAAAAACGATAAAATAAACCGAGAGCGGAGTTGCACTTTAAGAGTGTAACTAGAGTTTATAAGTCTCGGAAAATCCAATGAAAACAAAAGGTCCCTTCCTTATACTCGTCATTAAAAAATACAAAACCATAAAAGCAAACAATGAAATATTCAATTAGTATATTTTTCATCCTTCAGTAGGTACCTACATTTAATATTTTATAATTAACTTTGTAAAAACATTTGGTATATTAAAACAATTAATTAGTTGGAAAACATATTTTATAAAAAGGCTGTATAGGCTGACTCTATAGAAGCGAATAATTTTAAAATATCATCATCATTATTCATTAATCTTTAATTAATTAAAAAAACTTTAATACTTTTTTCAATGGAATATCGACCTCAATAAATCAAGGCCAGTGATTTATTGTCGAATGGAAATCCAAACTTTTGTTTTTGCTGAAATTATACTCAACCGTCTAACCTATTTACCTATTTCGGCTGTCTATGATTAGTTGGTTGTACGTTTTACTGTTTTTTGGTACCAAAAAGGGCCGTTTTATGGAACACTCGTGTAATTCTCTCGGCAGTAAGTATCATTATTTTCGATACAATCCTTCATAACTTCAAGCTGGCTTTCGAGATCGAGGAACACGCAGACAGACAACCGTCTCAAGAATTCCAGTTTTGAAATAAACATCACATTATCTAGAATACTTGGACGCCGCCGCTCTTCTATATCCAGTAGTAGACTCAAGACAGTATTATTTTTCACGTTTCTTTATCGAAAAAGGTAGATCAGACCTATAATACTTTACGGATTGCCTACTTTATTCATTGGCGTTTCCATTAATTGTTGTAGTAATACACGTTGGGTTTTATTTTTACTTTTATCAAGTTTCTTATTTTTTTTTTTTTTTTTTTTTTTGGTGTGTAGTATGAAACCATTTTTTGATAATAACTGATAAGTCTAAACTTAATTTTTTTTCAATATGAACCGTGGCCACAACACACGCGTCCATCTAGAAAAACTAACTTGACGTATTTCCTCTTATCTCATTCGCGTGACCTTTTCCATTACATTATACAGTGCACATAGGTAGTGATATTATATTGTATAGGTGTCACATTGTGTGCGCAAATAGAGTGGTTATCGGCACTCACTACCGCTGCTGCAGTTATCGATGACCGCCGCGGTTTTCCGGTTTTCGCACGCGGTCTGCTTATAATTATTTTTATATCGGCCTCAACATGAACTGCGACATTCCCTTGCGCCGCCGAGGTTCCACGCAATATTATGCTATAATATTATCACAATATAGTCGTATAGTAATAATTGTGTGCTGTACGATTGCGTTTTCGCCGCGCTATCGCGGAAAGTCATCGTCGACACGCTAGTCCGCACATGCCTTAGGTACCTCTTAACCTGCAATAATAATAATAATAATAATAATGATAATATTTATCATACGCCGCCGCGTGCAGTGTTCGTACACAGATTATTTATTGTTATTACGTGCACACGGTCGCACAAATCACAATAGCGTGTGCGCGTCCTCGTTAAAAGTCCAACTGGTTTATCGTGTGTGGCAGCGGTCGTCCTCTGCGCTTATCATTGCGTTTGCGGGGTGCGACCTGCGGTGTCGTCGGACGTTTAACATCGGCCGATGGCGCCTGCGTACACGAGTCTTATAAAGGTACGATTCCTATATACGCGTCTAGAGACGCGCGGCAACGCGGCGCGGTTTGAATTCCAGCCGCTCTGCTGTTTTTCTGACCGCGCGCCCAAATATAGATTCCTATACAACCGCGCAGCGGTACAACGCGGCTATAAAAATATTATATTTTAAATAATATTTACAAACGATCAAAATATCATTCTATTTTAATAGGGGATTTAACATAACATCACATTTCCTAGTGAGCACTGAGTACACAATTATTTTTGGTAATTGATTCAGTGTTCACTCTTTAGTGATCGGTGTATTTTGAACAGTTTCAAGTGTGTTTCTCCTATTTTTGTCAAGTATGCCTATGACAAAAAAACAAAAAAAGTTTTTAAAACTTCTTCTTTTGCATGAAGCAGAAGAAGAAGAGGCTATAATACAGTATATTTTAACAAATGAAAAAAACGAAGTCCACCAGATGTTTTTGTCGCGAAAAACCGAAGGATTTTTCAATATACTTATTGAAAAACATTTATGGCGAGACGGTAAAAAATTCAGGGAATTTTTTCGGTTGAATTGGGACCAATTCAATTATGTACTAAACTTAATTGAAGAAGACATAAAAACAAGTCCTAGCATTAAAGTTCCAGAGCCAATAACTGCTGCTGAAAAACTTGCAGTGACATTAAGGTAAGTTAAATATTAATTTTAAGTGGAAGTTGTAATAAGTAGGAATGTTCAATATATTTTAATTTCTAAGTGTAATAAATTTAATTTTTTGTTTTCATGCCTAAATTTTATTTTTCTCCAGTTTTTAATACTTATTTTAAAGTTATTTTACTTTCTGTTATACGACTAATATATTACCTATGATATACTATATTAGGTATAATTAATTTAAAAACAAAATAGGAACAAATTTCTTTGGTGTATGATATACAGGATGTAACAGGAAAACCTGACAAATTGAAAAAATATTGTTCTAATCAATATTTCAGATTCTGAGTGAAACGATGAATGTATTGATTTTACAATGATGTGTGTTTTTTTTTAATTTATATATATATATATATATATTATAAAATAAATTAAAAAAATTAAACTTTTTAAATTAAAAATTTTTCTTACGACTGGATCAACAATTTTTAATAGTATATAATAATTTTGAATGAAAATGAAAAATGTTATAATTTACGTATAGCGTAATCGTCTGTAACTGATGTAAGAAATAAAATTAAAAATTATTGAATAAAAAAAAATAGCTAATTCATTTGTCAGGTTTTTCTCTCTGTATAATACACAATATACAGTCTTATTAGTTTTGGTAAGAAAATTCACTTTTTAAAAATATTGGTAACGTTACACAAAACAATTATCACTAAAATCTTAATAATACTTTTAAAGCTAAATTAAATTAAAATTAGATATTAAAAACTTAGCAGTCTTTAAATAATCACGTCTGTTATAAAAAATAATCTATTATAAACACATTAATAGGTATATGTACTATAGATTGTCATCTTGTCGCTCAGTATTTTCTCCGAACTGAGACTGGTCGTCTGGTACAATATTAAGTGGCGGTGGCGGGTTGTAGGTATAATTAGGTCCAAAAAATCCTGTCTGCGGTATTTGATAACTTGGATTTTCTCTAGGCCAAAAAAAGTGTTGAGATTGTGCTTGTGCAGGAATATAACTTGAACTATCAAACGGAACCTGATAATTTTGTGATGATGTAGAAGTGGGAGGATTTATATTTTCTATTTCCAGCTTCTTAACAATGTTAAAAATTTCTGTTTTGGCTTTAATTTTTAAATTAGGGTTAAAAGTTTTTACTGATTGTGCCATCGACTTAAAAAAAGTATCGATCGGATCTTCTTCGTCGTCATTAAGCGCAAGAAACATATTTTGTCTTTGTTCCATACTTTTTGAAAGCAACGCAGCCAGATCTTCTTTTTGTGTTTTTTTATTTTGTGTTTTTTCATTGGACAGTTTTCTTTTTGCCAATCTTGACTCGCCAGTCTCGCCACTGTCCATTTCCATCTCTATTTGAGATGTAGATTGTACATTCAAATCCATTTGTGAATCTTCATCGTCTACCAAGATATCATTTTCTTCTTCGCTGTTGATGTCCTCGCTGGCAATAGTAGTCGTCATTGGCGGGATATTAGACAACCCTCTGAAAAAATTTAATGAATTATATTAAATAATATATTAATATAATATTTGATTTTAAAATATGAATATAATATAGCATATTAGGTATGTTTTTATTTATAAAGTATACTAATAATTTTCTAAGGACCTAACCAAATTAATTGACAATAAATAATTAGATTAATAACTAATAATACTACATACTCTCGTTCGTAAGAAACAACATCGAGAAATGATAATATGTCAGTCAGTGCCCATTTTGATGGCTTATTTTTGGCCGATGATCCAGTCCCTAATTTTCTTTGCCTTTTGTTTTTGTTATATGTGTCCTTCATGTTCTTCCACCGTCTTTTACAATCATCAACTAAAAAATTGAAATTTCTACATAATAAATAGTTAAACTTTAAATAACTTTTTTAAATACACACGTTCCACACAACTCCACGCATTTAAAATATAAATACTTAAAACTCATAAACCACTCATCCAAAATTTGATTTTAGATTCTGAGCGGATCGATGAATGTATTGATTTTACAATGATGTGTTTTTTTTTAAATATTTATTTATTTATTTTTTTTTTTGTGTCAGTTATCACCTTTTGGGACAGTAAAAGTGATTGGTTATCTTCAACAGTATCTTTTCTGATACAAAAGTGAATCTGGTTGGTACTTGGGGGGGGGGGTCAAAAGTAAAAATTTTCCAGTACTTTACAAAAGCGGCGTGAAAAACAAAAGAAATAATAAGGAAAAACGGGAATTTTTACATAAAATTAATTTTCGACAAAATCGATTTTGGTTTTTAGTGAAACTCTAAAACAAATGACCGTGTGTCCATGAAATTTTGACTGAATGTTTATATTAGCATTTTCTACACAGCATAACAATTTCCAAATATATTTGATAAAAAAATTAATATTTAATTAGTGAAAATATAATTGGAAATAATAAATCCTAAATTTTTATATTTGAATTCTATTAATAAAAAATGAATATTTAATGAAACAAATCTGTGATAAACAATCTTTAATT